>ML821899.1:40569-73278 GCA_009831015.1 Picea engelmannii
CCCTGGTGCAAGCTCCCACACATAATCGTGGGTATACCCTCCAAGGAGCCCGAGTGAGTTTGATCAACGTCGATTCCAGGTACCGTGAAGACTTTCCCCTCCACAGTCACCTTGGGTAAGAACCTAGAGAGATAAGCAACTAAAGTCACCACAAACAACAGTACTGCCTGGGGAAACAGTCATCAGTCCGATCCACACGCAAAGGCAGGGTATCTAGCCCGAAATCAACTCAAAGGCTTCCACTCATAATTGTGGGTATACCTCGGAGTGACCCCCATAATACGTGCAATCTCTACACTAATGCCAACAAAGCAGGTTAGTATCTCTGCCAACACCAATGCGACCTAATGCTTGACCCTTGTGTTAGAAGGGCTTCCTAGGACAATATGCTACCAATGGAATTTTACACTCCCTAACTCAAGATGCTATTGTGTGTTTTTGAGCTTTTGGAGAGTGTGTCTCTCTTCCTACTCCAAAGAACTAGCCTAGCTAAATGTTGGTGTAAAAGATCCCTAGAAAAGAGTTACTAGTTCAATTTTAATATTACGCAATGTTTTTACAGGCTGTTGTTTACTCAAAGGCAATGGAAATGAAACTCGTGATGTATGACTCTGACCCAAATAATGCAAGGATATGATGAAATAGAATTTGTTTCATTTGATGAATCCTAGTTATGGGAAAGAGAGAACAATTTCCAAATCAATCTCAATACTACAATGCAAATGCAATATTCAATTTCCTTTCAGATGCCAATGCAAATAATCATATATCAATGAACAATTTCAATATGTCTTTTTCAAAATTTCAAATACTCTTAAAAATTTGATTTTCAATGTTCTCGCAAAAGCAAAAACAAAACATGAAAGAAAACATCCAGTTCACTTTCCAAGAAGAACTCTGAATAATGAGAAAAGAAAACCAAATAGTAAAGACTCAATCAAACAACCCAAATCCAAAACTTTCAATGAAAGCAAAAACAAAAGCAAACCAAGGAGCTTCTCAATGTAAATGAAAAATTTGTCCTTTCGAACCAACAAGTACAAGAGAAACACCAAACACTAAACTCTCAACCAATCCCTGGTTCTCAGCAAGGTAGATACACTCAACTCCAGAAGTCAGAGAGAATGACAATGCCAACAAAAGCTAAGAGATGAAAGTCAAGTTTCAAAAGCAAGAAAAACCTAGAAAACCTAGATCAGTTCCAGCAAGCCAATTAAAGCAAAAGATATGTAAGTCACTAATTCAACAAGCCAAAAAGGTCCAAATCAACATATATGAGCTATTGACAGGGTCAAAACTTGAATTCAAAAATTTTCAAAACCTGTTCGCAGGCTAGTGTGGAACACAGTGCGAGAAACGATGGTTCTCGCAGGCCACTTTGATGCAGAATGCGAACTATCCGCACTGAAATATATATGCAAGGTCCGAACAATCAAGGTTCTCGCAGGCTACTAATGGGCACAGTGCGAGAACCCCTGAAACTAAGGAAAAAATTGAAAGAGAAAGCAAAAATCAAATTGGCTTATAGACCCAGAAGGTCTCTCAGGGTATCATGAGGACTCAGAGACTAACAAATCAAGAGAAAAATGCAAACAGATCAAATGGCCACAGAAAGTTGAAAAAACCAAAAAGACAAAAGAGATATATCCCCAATGGAGTTGCCAATTTTGTTATAGGATAAATCCGTAGGTACGGACACTAACCGATCTCCCTAGATCCACCTGGTATCTAGAACAAAACATGACAAAATAATACACTTTCCCTAGATCTCGCCTATTGAATGAACTTAAGAGATAAGGGTTATGGACATACCTTATGATCACTTTCCTTATGTCTCTGTTGTTCCAAGATTCGCTTCAATTCTCTCGTCCCGTCCAGATCACAACAAAATGAACCAATCGAAGTAAGGACAAGTTAAGATATTCAATGACTAGTGTATACATATAATCAAGGAATTATGTAATAAAATGACATCATCTTTATGGGAAAGGGACATATTACTATATTGCATTAATTGAAAGAGAAACTTACAACCTGAGCCTTGATGTCATAGGTCTTCTTTCGATGTCTTCCAGCTCTGACACACACACTTTCTCATGTATGAAGAAAATCTACCACATGTGATGACTTTGCTGTTGTCTCTTGTTGTTGTAGCATCAATCCTCCATACAGTCTTGCACTAATCCTCTGATCAATCTCTTGCTAGCTTGCTTAACTTCTTATTCTTCTTATTAACCCTTTCCATGAGAAATCCCCTCAATATATAGGAAGAGATAGATTAGTTACTTGGATAGGGAATGATCCCAAGATATCTGGAATGACAGTACTTGAGTAACCACTCGAAAGCCAACTCACCCTTCTAGAAGATTCCCTTCTAGAAGGTTTGAGATATTTATATTTTTCCTTTGTAAAAGCATGTTCGCACCCTAACCATGAGTACAGTGCGAGAAGTTTGCACCCCAGCTTAAGGTAGACTGCGAGAAACTTTCATTCCCACAGGTGAATATATAAGCAGCCTGCGAACATGTTTCAAAGTGTGAATTCTGGAAGAAGACAACTATAACTTTTCTCAGGAAAGTGTTCTTTGATAAAGAGCTTGATCTTCCATCATCATGATATCATTGTAACATCATCACAATGACCAAATTTGTGGATAACAACCCCCCTCTCAGTATCAACAATTGGTATGAGAGCGGGTTACCTTCGATACAATTTAACCACTGGAAGGAAGATCCTAAGAAGAAATGGAAGACAGAATTCCAAATGGGATTCCACCATTTGATGGAAGTAATTTTGAATACTGGGGTAATAGAATGGAAACTTACTTGAAATCTATTGGGGAAAATGTTTGGTTGTTAGTTCTTCAGGATACAATGCTTTGAAGAAGCCAAAGACTGCAGCTTAGAAGGAAGCCAAAAGGAACACCAAATTGGCAATAGATACCATCCTGGATGGATTGATAGATTCAGTGAAATCCAAGGTGGGATCATGTGCATCATCAAAAGAGATTTGGTACAAGCTACAAGACCTTTATGTAAGGGAAGAAGCAGAAGAGTAAGAAGAAGAAGTTGAAGCAAATTACAACATCTCAAATTTCAAAGAAGAAAATAGAGGTCAGTTCTTTTTCTTTAATTGTGAAGGAGTAGGTCATTTTGAATTTGAATGTCCTCATCCAAGGATTGAAAGAAATGACACTGAAGAAGAAAATTCCAATGAAGAAGAAGAAAATCATGAAGAAAAAATTATTCAACAAGAAGATGAGAATCTTAAAAAATTGAAGCATGTTGAGATTGAAAATAGCAAGCTCAAAGACACACAAAGAAAACTAAGGAGTGAATTGTGTAGTTGTGAAAAGATAGTTGTAAGCTTGAAGAAACAATTTGAATACTTTGAGAAACTAAGAGAAGAAACCATTTCCTTGAAAACTCTACTCAAATAAGAAAGAAGAATAGGAGAAGTAAGGAATGTCCAAATGATGAAGAAAGAATAAGATTGTGAGAAACTTGAACAAGAAGTTTTCTCATTGAGGAAGAGCTTAAGAAACTCTCAAGTGCCAAAAGACTTAACACATCTTGGATGCATGGGTGAAACTTCATACAAAGAAGATGAAAATACCAACAAGAAGGTTGAAGAAAGAGCTACACAAACAATTGATGAGAAGTGGACCAGGATACCAGAAAGAAGGAATGATTACAAAAGAGATGAATATCCAAGAAGACCTCCTACCTTCAAGAATCAAAGAAGCTTCAATCAGTATGAAGGAAACTACAAAATAATAGATCATGAACCCATATGGACTACATCACAAATAAGCCCACTTACTCCATGGTATCAAAATTTATTTCTTGGTCATTGTTATACTTGCAAAAATTTTGGACATAAGGAAATTAATTGCAGAATCAATGAAAGGAACACATACACAAGAAAGATGAATGGTGTAAATAGAAGATATGGAAATAATCATGGATTTGTCAACAAAAGTTATAATTCATTTTCCCATTGATGGACAAAAATATTGCATGCTACAAATGTAATTATCTTGGTCACAAAGCATGAGATTGCAGATATATGAATGAAGATGTCCCTATGCCAACCACAGTATGGAGAAGGAAAGAGATTTCAAACAATGAATATTGTCAAATAGCATTGACCGCTGAAGAATGTAAATGTCACATACCCACTACCTCAATCAAGTTTTTCTGGTCTTCTGCTTAATCAGAACCCCTGAAATACCTATGGAGGCCTAGCGCAAGCTATCTCTTTCTCTTTCTTCGTTCCCATGTGATCGCGGGTCATGAATCATAGTTCAAATAAACGCAGGGTCTCTTTGCATTTCGCGCCTCGGCGCTACAGTGAGGTCAAATCGTTCGACTCTGCAACCACCAAACCCCGACAAGGCTAGTGACCGGCCAATAGTAATGAATCCCTACAGGGCTAGAGAATAGCCAATGAGAACAGGCCCCATCGCACGGTTAAGTGGAGTACAGGTGGTAGAGGGGAAATGCGACACGGTAATCAACAAGACAGGAAGGGGCCCCATTTCACACGCCACGCTATTCCGAACCCCCCCTTATTAAAGGCAGAATGGTAAGGGGGGTTAGGAATTCACCTGAGAACTGTTGATCAAGGTGAATTTATCTCAACCGTTCGAGAGTTGCACNCCCCCCCCCCCCCCCACCGCTAAAGGTAGAACGACAAGGGGGATCCAGAATGAAACCTCAGCTGTAGATATGGGAGGGTGGATTCTGGCCATCCATATCTTCTCGTCACTTATCTTAATGCGCATTCATGCCCCAGATTAAATCCAACATCTCTTCCTCACATCGGACGGTCATTACAGACCCTGAGATTCCCCGAAGAAATCTTGTTCGTTCATCAGGACTTAGACGCATGCTGATGTCTCGACATTATGGGTCAGGATTTATCAAGGCGAAGGCCTGAGTTCTTGTCAACGGAACTCCCGAATCCCCAATCCCTAATTTCCCGATGTGGCTAATCTTTCGACACGTAGCCTCCGTAAATTGGACGGCTCAGATCTATCCCGGGGTTTTAACCATGGAAAATCCTGAATTCGCATCATCAGGATTCTCGATTCCACGATTCCCGATTTCCAGAAATGGGTAATCTTACGACACGTGGCCTCCATCAATTGAATGGCTCAGATCTATCTTGGGGTTTTCACCGTGGAAAATACCTAACTCTCGTCATCAGGATTCTCGATTTCGCGATTCCTGATTCTCCAAAATAGGTAATCTTACGACACGTGGCCTCCATCAATCGGACGGATCAGATCTATCCCAGGGTTTTCACCGTGGAAAATACCAAACTCTCGTCATCGGGATTCCCGATTTTGTGATTCTCGATTCCCCGAAATGGGTAATCTTACGACACGTGGCCTCCATCAATCGAACGGCTCAGATCTATCTCGGGGTTTTCACCATGGAAAATCCTGAACTCTTGTCGCCAAGATTCCCGATTTCGTGATTCCTGATTCCTTGAAATGGGTAATCTTATGACACATGGCCTCCATCAATTGGACAACTCAGATCTATCCCAAGGTTTTCACCATGGAAAATCTTGAACTCTCATCATCAGGATTCCCAATTTTGCGATTCCCGATTCCCCGAAACAGGTAATCTTATGACACGTGGCCTCCATCAATCGGACGACTCAGATCTATCTGAGGGTTTTCACCCCTATTCACTGGGGTTTTAACCCTCGAGTAACTCTTGACATATCCAACGACTGTCGGGTTTTCCAGCCGAGACCTGATGGCTCATATTGGCTCCTACGCGTGCATTCTTCCATGACTCCCTGGACGTGGAAAACTCAACAGTCCAGATACTCTCATGGACCTTGGAAATCTATGATCTCGAATTATTCGCTGCCCACGAAGACACAGAAAACAAAGGGGTAAGGCATTTAACACCTTACTTTCTCCTACCAATCTAACGGTCGGATGTGACCACAGATTTCCTGACGGAATCTCGTCCATCGATCAACACCTATCAGGGATAAGGTACTTAACCTTCCAGCTTTTTCCTCCGATCTGATGGTCATGAGTGACCACAGATCTCCCGACGGGTTATCATCCGTCGATTTGATACTTCATCCTTATGCTGACATCTCAAGTTTTCAAGAGGATCATTCCTCCTCGTGCAGGGTTACTAAGGCCTTACGCCTTCACATTCGCTTTCCCAGTTCTTGATGGGATTTTCAAGAAGGGTATCTCTATGGGGAGGTTCTTACCCAGGGTACTATCTGAGGCATATAAGGGTACCTTTCTCCCATGAATCATACATGCGGTCTGAATTAGGTTAGTAAGCATATAAATAACGATTTATGAAGACATAATCCATACGTAGTCTTTCCATACAAATATGCAACTACTAGTACTGATAAAAATACCATACAGACATTCTTATAATGAAATCATTCACAGTTTCACAGCTTATGAGCATATTTATCAGAATAAACATATATATATTTCAAGATACCAGAGGAAAAACACTTATCAGAAATAACACCAGGGATTAAGAAACTGCTGAGAGGGGTGCTCATTTCCACCCAACCGTAGGCTTAGCGACTCCCAGCGGATTTACCACTAGCCACCCCCGAGCTGAGACCACGATGCTGTGAGACTGCGTCTCTATTTTCCAGTGACCAGGAGCGAAGGTTACTCTCCTTCCTCTCTGCTATCACTCACTCTACATATTCCCAGAGCTCTCTTCCTCCCCTCGTGTCTGCCCCCAATCACCTCTACCCCATGCCTTATCCTCTTACGAGGTTGCGTGTGGCGTTCTTTCCCTCGCACTGGTCAGTCATGATGGCTCTACGAATGGGCGGTTCACCTCCCCATCCCTCATTAATTCCTGAGGAGCCATCAACCTGCCAGCCTGCGAGACATTTAATTTGGGGCTAGCGAGCCGCTTTTGGTTCTCCAGGCCAGTGAAGTCCAAATACGGTATTAATTCTCGGTGGAAGTTAACGCCACCTTTCCATGTGCCTTCCACCGTCATCGTGGTTTCTTTTTCTGCACATCCCCTCTCAGTAGTCCTGCAATATAAATTCATAATGTTATTCACATTCATTGACCTTTTTCCATAAGGTCCATTCACATCACATATTCACATTCATGAGTTTGCCACAGTTCTGGCCAGTCGAGTTATTTTTACAAACTGGGGGAAATAGGGTGTTACAATTCCCTCCCTCTTAAAGGAACATCATCCTCGATGTTCTTATCTTTTAACATGAATTGTATGTACATAAGTAAACAAAATTGGATATGCATGTCTCATGGCATCCTCCATTTCCCATGTAGCCTCATCTGGGCCAAAATGTCTCCACTGCACCTTTACCTATGCAATGGTTTGGTTCCAGAGTGGGGTTTCCTTTCTGTCCAATATGCATTGGGGTTCTGGTAGAAATTATCCCTCCAGTTCCACCTGGATCATAGACCAGTCAATTATATGATTAACATCATGTACATATTTCTTCAATAATGAAACATGGAAAACATTATGTTCTTTTACTGTGGGAGGAAGTGCTAGCCGATAGGCTACAGGTCCCACTCTATCTAGAACCTCAAAGGGTCCACAATACTGGGGTGCCAACTTGGAACAAGCTCCCATTTTCAGGGAACTCCTTCTGGGCTTAATTCTGAGATATACATGGTCTCCTATTTTGAACTCTCTTGGAGTTCTCTTTTGATCAGCATAACTTTTCTGTCGATTCTGAGCGACCTTCAGATTTTTTTTTATCTGAGTCACTTGCTGTTCCATTTCTTTCAACATGTTGGGTCCAAAAGAAATCCTATTTACAGGATTACTCCAGCTGACTAGAGTATTACACAGTCTACCATAGAGGACCTCGAAGGGACTCATCTTTAAGGATGCTTGGTAGCCGTTGTTGTAGGTGAATTCTACCAATGGCAGGTAGTCTTCCCATTTCCTGGGTTGATGAATTACATGCATCCTTAACATATCCTCTAATATTTAATTCACTCTTTCTATCTGTCCGTCGGTTTGAGGGTGATAGGCGGTACTAAACAACAATTTGGTCTCTAAACTAGCCATCAGTGATTTCCAAAAATTGGAAGTAAATTTTGTGTCTCTGTCAGACACTATCTCTTTCGGCATACCGTGCAGTCTGAATACCTCTTTCATGAATATCTGGGAGAAATATATCACCTTGCATGTTGATTTAACGGGGATTAAATGAGCAAAATTTCTCAGTTTATCCACCACTACCATAATGGCGTCATTCTGTTTGGTTGAATTTGGCAACCCAGTGATAAAATCCATGGAGATGGTTTCCCATTTCCATTCTGGGATGGGTAAAGGGTGTAATATTCCTGTTGGGTGTCGATGTTCTGCTTTAACCTATTGTCATTCGATGCATTGGGCCAAATATTTGGCTATGTCCTTCTTCAATCCAGGCCAATAAAATTGTTTCCGGGTGGCAGTGATCATTTTCTGGTATCCTGGGTGACTAGTGTATGGTCTTTTATGTAGTTGATCCATAATGAACCTCTTCAAGTTGTCACAATTTGGAATGTACAGTCTATCTCTGTAAGTGAGCAGACCTCCTTCGGTCATCTGGTAGCCTTCATATTTTACTCCAGCGGGTTCTTGCTGTAGGTATAGGGTCACAGTATGAACGAAGGGATCTGTCTCTTATGAATTTCTGACTCGGTTCTTGACATCTGTCTCGCAGGTACTCACCGCTGCCAGGTGAATTGTTTTCATGCTTCTGCTAAGGGCATCAACCACCCTATTTTCTTTCCCTTTAATGTGTTTGATTTCAAAATCAAATTCGCTAAGGAGGGTCATCCATCTAGCTTGTCTAGCATTGAGCTTTGGTTGATCAAACAAATACCGCAGTCCACAGTGATCTGTCATAAGTACAAATTTTCTTCCGAAGAGGTAATGCCTCCACATTTTCAAGGCATGCACTATGGCAGCCAGTTCTAGATCATGAGTCACATAGTTGACTTCATGTTCGTTCAATTTTCGGGATTCATAGAAGATCACACTTCCTTCCTGCATAAGGACTCCTCCGAGATCTTCCTTATAGCATCTATGCACACAATGAAGTCAGCTTCTGGGTCAGCGATTTTCAACACGGGTGCATGGGTTAGTAGATTTTTCAAGGTTTTAAATCTTTCTTCACATTGCTGAGTCCACAGGAATTTTTTCCCCTTCTTCTGGAGGGTAGTGATTGGACAACCAATCTTGGAGAATCCTTTTATAAATCTCCTATAGTATCCCACCAATCCCATAAAGGATCTGATGTCTGAGACATCCTTTGGGGTAGGCCATTCCATGATAGACCTGATCTTGTCAGGATCTACTGCTACCCCTTCCTCGGACAAAACATGTCCCAAGTAGTGTATTTTCTTCTGAAAGAAGTCACATTTGTTGAATTTAGCATAGAGTTGATGCTCTCTTAGCACTACAACACAAGTCTAAAATGTTCTTCATGTTCTTCTCTATTCTTAGAGTAGATTAATATGTCATCAATAAAAACTAGTACAAATTTATCTAAAAATTTACTGAATACATTGTTCATTAAGCACATGAAAGTGGCAGGGGCATTGGTTAACCCAAATGGCACTACCACAAACTCATAGTGACCATACCTTGTCCAGAAAGCGGTTTTATGTATGTCTTCACCCTTGATTCAGACTTGATGGTATCCCAACCTCAAGTCAATATTTGAGAAAATAGATGCACCTCCCAACTGATCGAATAGATCATCGATCCTAGGCAAGGGGTACTTGTTCTTTATGGTTACTTTATTGATTTGTCTATAATCTATACACAGTCTAAGGGTGCCATCATTATTTTTCACAAATAGGACTGGTGCTCCCCATGGGGACACGTTGGGTCAAATATAATCCTTATCCATCATTTCTTTCAATTGCAATTTGAGTTCAACTAACTCAGGTGTGCTCATCTGGTAGGGTGTCCTAGACACCAGCACCACTCCTAGTGCGAGCTCTATCGAGAAGTCAATGTCTCTTCTCGGAGGTAGACCCGGTACCTCTTCTGAAAACACATCTCTGTATTCTCTCAAGATAGGGTGATCATCAGGGCTCAGTTTAGCACCTTCGATTGTTTTCAACACTTGTATTTCATATAGGGGACATCCCTTTCGGCAATACTTTCTCATTTGCAGGGATGATATTTGCCTCACCAAGACCAGTTTTCAAATCCCTTGAAGGGTTATCCTTTTTCCTTCTTTGCTCACACATTCTAAGGTTTTATTAAAACAGTCCATTCTGGCTTTATGGGCGTCCAGCTGGTCCATACCAATCAACAGATCATATGATCCCAGGGGTAATACATTAAGGGTTTCTTGGGTGGGGAATTCACCCAACATTAATTGGCAGGCTGGTATGACCTCTACTACCTTTCTTTTGGTGCCAGTGGCTAACTATACCAACCATGGCTTAGTTTGTTTTCATGGTTGTAGCTTACACTTATCAATAGCTTTAGGGGATATATAACTCAAATTTGAATCAGGGTCAATCAAAACAGACACCAGATGGTTGAAAATCATACCTTCTATTTCCACCACTAAAGCTTGGTGGTCAGCTTGGTTATTATCCAATACTGCATAAATCTACAGAACGCTCCTTGCCACATCATTGGCTGTGGTAGCTTCCTGAATGTTATAAACTTTCTCACTGTTCTGTTGTCGGTGTGGACAGTCTCTCAGGAGATGCTCTTCTCCGCAACCCCAACATTTCAGAGGTTATCTCTTTGGGTTATTAGTCTTTACTGGTATAGGTCCAGAAGTTTTATTTTCGTCCACCGAGGGAAATTTCTGCTGGAGTACACTCTGGGCTAGAAAGTTCATTCTGGGGTTCTTCTTGTAGTTCTTAAATCCTGAGGATTTGATCCCCTTTTTCTGAAATATGGAACCACTCTTCTGTTTCCAGTATCCATGAGACTCTGCCCGATGTCCATATTGTTCATGACAATATGTCGCCTTTCGAATAGTGTCTTCTAAGGTCTTTGGCGCATCAAATTCAATTCGGTTCCGGTATTCCTTGGGTAGCCCACTGATGAAGCGTTGCACCTTCTCCTTCTCTGCTTTGATGTAGGGTACATATCTCAATAAGTTGAGGAATTTGTTGATGTATTCCTCTATAGTGAGTTTCCCCATTTTGAGTTCATAAAACTCTTTAGCCTTCTCATCAAAATATTTTTCCAACAAATACTTCTTCTGGAAGTACTTTTCAAACTGTTTCCAGGACAGGTCCTCCTCACGGACCCCTTTCATATTCTTAAGATCTTCCCACCAAATGGAAGCCTTTCCATTCAGATTGAAAGTGGCCACTCAGGCCTTCAAATTCTCTGAAAAATCATAGACTCTGAAATATTTCTTCAGTCCAAGTAGCCAGGCCTCGGCTTCCTATCCCTTCTTTATCTCACCGTCAAAGGAGGGAGGTTTGGCCTTTCTGAATTCCTCAAATTTATGACCCTTGGAAGTCTTTTGCTTCTTCTATTTTCTTTGAGAATAGGAACTGGTCCTGTTGCTGGAAGAACCTTCTGAATCGCCAGCTTCCTTCTCAGTGGAATCATCTGGGACTGGTCCCTTACCTCTGGGGTGAACCTTCCTTTAGGTTCTCCTCTCAGTATGGCCACTGATATGACCATGTTTCTACATCTCGGGTTCATGCTTCATTTGTCGTTGTAGGTCGGATAAGCTCTGTAGTAAAACTACATTAATTTTGGTTTACTTTTCTTGTTCTTTCATCATCCTTTCATTGTCGGCCTTGTAGCTTTGTAATTTAACCATGAGACTCCTCACAGTCTCGGCTAGATTTGGAGGGGTTACCATTGCTCTTCTTTCGTCAGACTCTTCATCTCTATTGCAGGAGCTTTCTCCCATTTCTTAGGGAGTCACCATTCTCTGCGTCTGTAAATTCCCACGGCTGATCATCCACTTGGGTGAAAAGACAAATGTTGGTTATTAGTCAAGAGTTAAATACATTTTATAACCTACACATAAATTTATAACTCTTTCACATGCATACACAGTCGGGTTCTCGTTTCCAAGTTTTAATCCTGGACAAGAGAGTTATGTTAGGGGGTTACTCCTCATAGGAGTGCTTCAAACAAAGATTATGTGTAACTCAATCATGAGCCCAATCAGACCGAGTGTTGTAACCATTCTCGGATACCACTTTGTCACATACCCACTACCTCAATCAAATTTTTCTGGTCTTCTGCTTAATCAGAACCCCCGAAATACCTATGGAGGCCTAGTGCAAGCTAGCTCTTTCTCTTTATTCATTCTCATGTGATTGCGGGTCATGAATCACAGTTCAAATAAATGCAGGGTCTCTTTGCATTTCGCGCCTCAGTGCTACAGTGAGGTTGAATCGTTCGACTCTGCAACCATCGAACCCCGACAGGCTAGCGACTGACCAATAGGAACGAATCCCTACAGGGATAGAGAACAACCAATCAGAACAGGCCCCGTCACACGGTTAAGTGGAGTACAGGTGGCAGAGGGGAAATGTGACACGGTAGTCAAAAGGACAGGAGGGGGCCCCATTTTACACGCCATGCTATTCCGGACCCCCCCCCCCCTTATTAAAGGAAGAATGGCAAGGGGGCTTCGGAATTCACATGAGAATCGTTGATCAAGGTGAATTTATCTCAATCGTTCGAGAGTTGCACGTTCAATTCCGGAACCCCCCCCCCCACTGCTAAAGGTAGAACAACAAGGGGGCTCTGGAATGAAACCTCAGCCGTAGATCTGGGTGAATGGATTCTGGCCGTCCATATCTGCTCGTCACTTATCTTAAAGCACATTCATGCCCCAGCTTAAAGCCGACATCTCTTCCTCACATCGGACGGTCGTTACAGACCCTGAGATTCCCCGAAGAAATATCGTTCGTTCATCGGGACTTAGCCGCATGCTAACGTCTCGACATTATGGGTCGGGATTTATCAAGGTGAAGGCTCGAGTTCTTGTCAACGGAACTCCCGAATCCTCGATCCTCGATTTCCCGATGTGGCTAATCTTTCGACACGTAGCCTCTGTAAATTGGACGACTCAGATCTATCCCGGGGTTTTCACCATGGAAAATCCTGAACTCTCGTCATCAAGATTCTCGATTCCCCGATTCCCGATTCCCCGAAACGGGTAATCTTACGACACATGGCCTCCGTCAATCGGACGGCTTAGATCTATCCCAGGGTTTTCACCATGGAAAATCCTGAACTCTCGTCATTAGGATTCCTGATTTTGTGATTCCTGATTCCCCAAAATGGGTAATCTTACGACACGTGGCCTCTGTCAATCGGACGACTCAGATCTATCCTGGGGTTTTCACCATGGAAAATCCCGAACTCTCGTCACCAAGATTCCCAATTTCATGATTCCTCATTCCCTGAAATGGGTAATCTTACGACACGTGGCCTCCATCAATCGGATGGCTCAGATCTATCCTGGGGTTTTCACCATGGAAAATCTCGAACTCTCGTCATGAGGATTCCCGATTTTGCGATTCTCGATTCCCCGAAACGGGTAATCTTACGACACGTGGCCTCCGTCAATCGGACGAATCAGATCTATCCTGGGGTTTTCTCCCCTATTCACTGGGTTTTTAACCCTCGGGTAACTCCTGACAGATCCAATGACTGTTGGGTTTTCCAGCCAAGATCTAATGGCTTAGATTGGCTCCTACCCGTGCATTCTTCCACGACTCCCTGGACGTGGAAAACTCAACGGTCCAAATACTCTCATGGACCTTGGAGATCTATGATCCAGAATTCTTCGTTGCCCACAAAGACACAAAAAACAAAGGGGTAAGGTATTTAACACCTTACTTTCTCCCACCAATCTAATGGTCGGATGTGACCGCAGATTTCCCAATGGAATCTCGTTCATCGATCAACACCTATCAGGGATAAGGTACTTAATCTTCCAACTTTTTCCTCCGATATGATGGTCATGAGTGACCACATATCTCCCGACGGGTTATCGTCCATCGATTCGATACTTCATCCTCATGCTGCCATCTCAGGTTTTCAAGAGGATCGTTCCTCCTCGTGCAGGGTTACGAAGGCCTTATGCCTTCACATTCGCTTTCCCGGTTCTTGATGGGATTTTCAAGAAGGGTATCTCTATGGGGAGGTTCTTACCTGGGGTACTATCTAAGGCATATAAGGGTAACTTTCTCCCATGAATCATACATGCGGTCTGAATTAGGTTAATAAACATATAAATAGCGATTTATGAAGACATAAACCATACATAGTCTTTCCATACAAATATGTAGCTACTAGTACTGATCCAAATACCATACAAACATTATTATAATGAAATCATTCACAGTTTCACAGCTTATGAGCATATTTATTAGAGTAAACATATATATATTTCAAGATACCAGAGGCAAAACACTTATCAGAAATAACTCCAGGGGTTAAGCAACTACTGAGAGGGGTTTTCATTTCCACCCAACCGTAGTCTTAGCGACTCCCAGCGGATTTACCACTAGCCACCCCCGAGCTGAGACCATGATACTGTGAGACTGCGTCTCTGTTTGCTAGTGACCAGGAGCGAAGGTTACTCTCCTTCCTCTCTGCTATCACTCACTCTGCATATTGCCAGAGCTCTCTTCCTCCCCTTGCGTCTGCCCCAAATCACCTCTACCCCATGCCTTATACTTTTGCGAGGTTGCGTGTGGCGCGATTTCCCTCGCACTGGTCAGTCATGATGGCTCTACGGATGGGTGGTTCACCTCCCCATCCATCATTGATTCTTGAGGAGCCATCAACCTGCCAGCCTGCAAGACATTTAATTCAGGGCCAACGAGCCACTTTTGGTTCTCCGGGCCAGTGAAGTCCAAATACGGTATTAATTCTCAGTGGAAGTTAATGCCACCTTTCCAGGTGCCTTCCACCGTCATCGTGGTCTATTTTTCTACACATCCCCTCTCATCATTCCTGCAATATAAATTCATAATGTTATTCACATTCATTGACCTTTTTCCATAAGGTCCATTCACATCACATATTCACATTCATGAGTTTTCCACAGTTCTGGCCAATCCAGTTATTTTTACAAACTATGGGAAGCATGGTGTTACAGTAAAGAAGAAGATGAATGGTACATAGACAAGGGATGTTCTTCACACATGACTGAGGATCAAGAAAAAATCATCAGCTGGAAGAGAAAGGGTGGCAATGTTGCATTTGGAGATGACTCATATGACAAAATACTTGGAGAAGGTGTAGTAGAGCTTGGAAAAAAAAATGTAAAAGAAAAGAATGTCCTATTGTTTGAAGACTTGAAGCATAATCTACTCAGTGTTAGTAAAATGTGTGGTCCAGGATACACTCTTACGTTTGACTCCGGAAAATGTAAAATCGGAGAAAATAACTCAGGAATATTGGTTGCAACTGCAACAAGAAGACCAAGTAACATATGTGTCCTAAAACCACGAAAAATCTCCAAGGAATAAAGAGACCATAAAAATGAAGTGTTATTAAGTGCTATATGTTCAGGGGGAGCAACCCCAAATAAGAGAGTTACCTTTTTCCATTAAAGTCAAGGGGAGTAGCCCCACCCTTTTACATTGATGTCAAAGGGGGAGAGAAATTGGGATCATGATGACAGGGGGAGCATGAGTGTTTCCATCAATGACAAAGGGGGATATTGTTGGAAGATTGGTTGTTGTCATTGATGTCAACCCTAGTCATGGGTTTTGGACCGCAAGATTGATGAAGGTATTTGGACATGAAGGAAAATGCACATGCAGATACAACACCCATGGATGGATAGTATACATCATTTTGTTTCTGGTGGTATGTGGCACGTCACATGGATCCTCATGGTTGAGGAGAAATGAATTTTTGAAGTTGACAAAGTGAATTGAAGAAGGAAGTACATGTAGGCCCTGAATATAATTAAAGAAAAGAATTACAAAATAAGAAAGTGTCAGGTCGGCCATAATGTTAAAAGAAAGTGACATAAATGGTATAAATAAATATCATTATACATTCATTTGATACACAAGTTGAATTTAAGAGGAAATTAGAAGTAAAGAAGGTCGTATTTCAAGGGAGGATGAAGTCTTTTGGTGATGTGTTCTAAGGTATGTTATGTTTAGGTCATCTTACCATTTTTCTATAACTTTTTTTCTAGAATGATTCAGATGGTGAAATTGATATGGTATTGAGAATACATATCAAGGTACCTATGGTAAAAATTTTAGCTCTTGATTCGCTATAATTATTGAGATACACTCTGTGGAAGATAGGTTTTGTGACCAGTCCTGAAGCTAGTCAATAAACAAGTGTTCCAAGTAAAACAATAATAAATTATTCATCGAGAATCCAAATGATGTGGGACGAATTTCATTGGAAGGAGTATGGAATGTAGTTTTGTGTGTGTGATGTTCATAATTGGAAGTTAAATATTGAGTGCATGGAATTCTGTACAAGTTCAGTCTCCTGAATAAACCAGAATTGAGCAAGGTCTACCATTCTCTCTATAACTTATTTTTGGGGAGGATTCAAGGAGTGAAACTTGGAGAAGTTTCAGAGAATAAATTGAATAATATTATCTACAGGATCATAGTATTCCAAGATTTGAATAATTTTAGAAATTGAAGAAGTCTCAGGAAGCATTATCAGGTTCTATGTGATGGTTGGTTGATGGTGATAATTTAATGTGAAGTTTTATTATCTCTCGTATATTCTTGGGTGGAAGGAAGGGGTAAAGATGGAGAGTTCAAATCTCTCTTGATATTGGAGGATTGTATCTTCCTATTGGAGGTTTATCCCTCCATTTACATTTGGAATTCATTACTTCCTTTGAACAATAACTATTGATTATTTCTCATAAATTGTGCATGGTGTATTGTGGTGTATTGGTGTAACTCTTATACTATTGTTCATTTCTCATTGGATATAATTGAATGGTCTAAGTATAAGTTGAAAAAGGTTTTAAATTGTACTTGATCTTGATTCACCCCCCTCTCAGTATCAACAGATTGTTGTTAGGGACCTAACCCCTCACATAGGTAGAATAATATATTTCCATGTAATAAAGGTCAATATTAATAAGGCCTAGGAATAAGGAAGAATAAGTCTAATGTAAGAAGACCTAATAGAATCTTTCGCTTCTAGAAGGATATTCCTCTAGATTGTTCTTTTGATAGACATATTTAGTATAAATAGGAGTAGAGGGTATGGGAAATTTTGTCTTGGATATTATTGTAATAGATCTCTGCTCTGCTGGAGGTTTCCCCCTTGAAAAGGCAAGTGAACATTTCTCTCAGTAATCAAAGCTCTCTTTCTGGTATTATTCTGGTATCATTTTGGTATTATTGTGGTGTTTTTTTGTTTATATTGTTGTTCATCTTCCATTTCTAGATATTTATTTCTATTCTTCATACTTATATATATATGTAATATTACAAGTGGTATCATAGCACCTTCCTTGGAAGAAAATTGTGGTTAATTTTTTTCAGGGTAGAGACGTATTCCTGTGTCTATAAGTGTTGGCAGCCATTTTCATTTCTATCTTTTCCTTACAATCCTGCCTACACAAGGGTTTTGGACCCTTAATACCCGTCACAATTTTTTTAAATAAATCGACACTATTATCTTGGCTTTCGCATATCTGCTTCTCGTTTTCATTTTCACGACTGCAAGCATGAAAACCTATAGTTGGGATTCATGTTGATGGCATTAGAATGATCTTTTGGATTATTATGAACCTATTTGTTTATGTGGTCATAAATCCTTTTACCTCCAACTTACCACTGGTCATACATATATCAAAACACCAAACCTTTACTCACTTTGCATTTGAACATTGTCACTTTGGTTTCGATTTATAAATTCGTTGATGCAATGGTTATATCATATTATGGTGTCTTTGATTAAATCCTTGGTGCAATATTGAACACATTAATTTTAGGCTCAAATCGTTGGTGCAATGTTAGACATATTGGTTTCTTTTAAATCATGCAAATGACATTTTTTATTCAACATTCGGATTGACTTTTGGTCATGTATGTCATGGTTTTAAATGGTTATTCGTTTGACATTTTGTTTACAATGTTTTTTGATATACACCATTATGATTTGAATGAAACTCTTTACCAAGGCACTGTCGATTGTACATATGATATGATAGTTATGCATGGTCTCAAACTACTACACCACCCTCGCACGCATAAGCATTAACATCCTGCCTGGCATTTCGGGCTGCCTCTACGGGAAAATGGTTTTGTGTTTACCCTGTCAAACCCCCTCACCGATTACCCTGTCGACCGTGTGCTATATGTTATGGCTCATGTAGTGTGAATTGAACCCCATGGTGTCCAGAATCTGTTATTGTTTGATAGTACCAGAGAAGACTGCTTAGGCTAACCCCGTAATTGCCTCCCAGAGACACGTTTTTGTGTGAGCAATTATGGGAAAACGGTTTTGAATCAGATCAAACCCTTGAAAACCTAGAACCAAAATTAGCCCCTTTACCTTCATCATGGGTGGTTTCCTCAGAAATTTGGTTATTATAGAGATATAGCTCGTTCTTTAGAGGTCAAATCTCAGATATTCTCCATGGTTGAAAGATGCATTTTGGTCTGTGTGCATTTGATGAAACGTTTATTACTTCTCCAGGCCTGTGCCTTATAACCCTTCTCACTTGTCCTACCATTTCCCCTCCTACACTCTTGCCCCTTGTTGAACCCTTGATCAATCCAAATATTTATCAGGCAGTCTGTCAGCAAGTTAAAATACAACAGGCTCTGTCATGTTCAAAAATGTAGAGGCAGCCACTGCCATTGTTAATTTGAAAATAGCCTGATGGAATTGTATCCCTAAAGCCAAGGTATGATATTTCAACAATGATTTTAGAACGATTATGTTTGTTTTGAATTAGCATAAACGATTCTGTTTGTTTTGAATTAGCATAAATGATTTTTTTTACTTTGAATTAGTAATAAAATATTTGTTTGACAAATTGAATATCTTTCTGTGTTGATTGAATTGATTCACTACGATTATGTTTGTAAATATGACTAGCTATAGAATCGTGAGATTCTGTAGCTAGTCATAAAATTTGAATTTTTGTTGATTTTATAAATGAACACAATCTGAACAACATGTATTTTTGTGCATCTACAGGTACACATGAATTTCAATGGGAATTGGATCGATAATGGCATTTTTGAACATGCTTTTTTTACACAGTTTTGGATTAGGTTGTTGGTTTTAGATAGGAACATGAATATGGGAGTTTTTTCCCATATTCTTTGCAAACAATTTTGATAATTTCCACAAGGAATGTTTCATCCTGTGGCCTTTATATTCTTATTATTTTTTGTAAACAAACCATCATTGTTGGGAGAACAGAGACTATGGACTGATGATTATACAGACTCGAATGAAAGTGGATGTTTTGTAACAACTTTAGCTTTCAATTTATCATACTTTTGTTCAAGTTTTTTGTGCATTTTAATTTGTAATCAAATTATTGACTACTTTAGATATCAAGATTTGTTACAGGTTGATGCGATATGATTTAAAGTATTGTTCATATTCGATGTATCTCATATTATTTACAACAATTACCCTATTTTAATTTGATGAACAGAAGGTTAATCTTCTTGGTTAAATGAACAGTTATGTACAAATCTTCGCAGAAGGATTTATCTTGATGTGATTATTTGTAAAATATAAAATTGTTGTTGCTATATGTTTTGTTTGTTCTATCATTCATATTCAAGAGCGTCGTTGCTTCCTATTTATGAGAATATTTTTGGAAAATTTGGTGCGGGTTTCCCCCATCGAACAACTAAATCGAATACTGTGCATGGGACAAATAGGAAGCACTACTACAGGTCAGTCTGTTAGTGCTATTTAATTAGTTTAGTTAATATATAAATTTCTTGTAATCTGAACACGTCTCATTGTTCATCTCTATAGTTCATATTTACAGTTAGGATTGTTATGTTATTGCTTAGCTTAGATAGTTGTCATTTTATTTCTGTCTCATAAAAATTCTAAAAAACAAAAATAATAGCTTCGTTGTCGTAAGACAATTCCCAGATGATTTTGCAGATTTCGATCAAAATTTGTATTTTGTAAATGCTGTATATATAATCAAGATTTAATTATATTGATAATTGAACATTTAATACATAGAATTATTGTTTTATAATATTAGTTAGTAAACTGTATATATAGTTTTCGATTTATATATAATTTGCAGTAGTTGTTTTTTTCACTTAGATTAGTTTCTTTAGTTTAGTTTTTATTTCATTTTCCTAGGAATTAGATCGGCTAATGGAGCCGCTAAACCCGTTGGAGTGGATTAATCCAAATGGCTTGGGTTATTTAGAAAACCCTGGACTGGATCCACGCCTCCAGTTGACGAGCGGTCAATTTCGCCCGTCAACAATAAGATACAAAGATTTTTTGGTACGTGCATAAACCCACGGTCGGGGATTCATACACATAAGAAATACAAGTGGTACTTAAGAGAACATATTTTGGCCAAAATTGTAACCCCTCTTGGTATCCCTTCGAGTGGTAGTGCATCATACAAAACCTATATATGGATATGCCTAGATCTCCTACCGCCCTCCATAGATAAACCAATCGACCGCCTAACTACTATAGTACCATCGAGAACAACACTCGGGAAGACACTCTTTAGTACCTGGGTAGTCATGTAGTACGACTAAGAGCATGATCTATCCTCCTTAGTTGGTTCCCTGAGATATTGGGACAATTACTACTATTAGACCCCGCACATATATCAAAGAGCTATAGCATAGGGAAAACCCTTGAAGACCTAACCCTTGGGACAAAAACAAAAATAGAACAGACAAGGTCTATTGCAGAGAAACTATGTCTCCCGCATTCAAGTTGTGAAATTACTACATAATTCTTCTTGTTAAGAATTTGGGAATTTCACCATTATTTGAGACCTATTCCATTGAATTTCTCTCTTCGCCCTTATCATAGTCATACCTAGCATTTTTCAAAAAAAAAAAAATTGTGGATTGGACCCCCTTCCAACACCCTTATTTGGGATTTACCCCATTGGATTCAACTCGTCGCCCTGATCGTTGTGATACACTTCACCCATAACCCATTTTCTGTGTGGTCCCATCCACCCCTTTTCATGTTCCCTCATCATCATGGCCCATACCCGTAGCCAAGACTTGGAATCTTTCTTCACTACCTTGCACTCTAATTTTACAAAATCCCAACAAGAAGTGTGACAGCTCAGTGCCAATATTTCCACCATCAATAAAAAGATGTATTCTTCCATTTCTGCCTCAATCGTAGAACTTAAAAAGAGACCTCAAACAAGACATTACTACCCATATTGAATCTGTCACTATGATGATTTGTGCCAAGCTACATATCTATGAATATATCCCCTTATTTGACCCACCTTTTCATACCAAAGGTGAAACTTCCTCTCATTCCCATAATTTGTAGCCCCATCACTTTAAACATGACCTATGCCTTCCACATGTGGATGTGACCAAATTTGATGGATTAGATACCTCAAATGGAACATTATTTCTCTTTGTATGGCATTACAGATGAGTTGGCCAAATTCTATTATGGTATTCTCCATCTAGATCAAGAATGTTGGCAATGGTGGCAATGGAGAAAAAATGCCCTCCAATAGTATATGGCTTGGACACACTTTGTGGCAGATCTTTATGAATGCTTTGACAGTGACACCAACTATTTAGGTCGTTTGACAAAGTTCAAACAATCTAGCACAATGGAAGACTTTATAACTTCTTTTGAGCGACTGGATTTTCATACAGAGGGCATATCTAATGCTTTTTTTCTGAGAATGTTTTATCAGTGGCCTCAAGGATGTGATGTGTGCTCATGTCTCAACCTTATATTTGGGTGGAAACTACTAAAATAGATAAGGAAGAATAATAGGTTGTCTCTTATGAAAACCCAAAACCCTCCTTTATTCCTCGCACTAAACCAGAATCTCCCACTCCTCCTTCTACTCCACTAAAGATCCAGAAATTGACCAGGGCCGAAATGGTTGAACGCCAACTCAAAGACCTTTTTTATAATTGTGATGACAAATATTTTTCAGGACACAGGTGCAAGGAACAAAATATTTTTATGGCCATCTCAGATGATGTTTCAGAAGATGATGTTGAGTCTCCCCTTGTGTTAGTGTCACATGAACCCACTAACATAACTCCTCCCTCAAACCCTCCTGAAGTAGAACCAGTCATTTCCTTAAATTCTCTCACTGGATTCTCTACTCCCCAAACCCTCAATATAATTGGTTACATCAAGCATATGAATGCCATCATTCTTGTTGATCGTGGAAGCACCCATAATTTTATTCATCATCGCATTGCCCAAGAAACTAATTTCTATATTTGTGCAGTCAATAATTTTCAAATCATGATTTCCAATGGAGGGTCCATGAAATGTGGAGGGCATTGTGAAAATGTGTGTCTCCAAATTGGTGAATACCACTTGAAATCTCATATGTTTTCTACCAACATAGGTGGTTGTGACATTGTGTTGGGTACATAATGGATAAGGACTTTGGGTCCCATTCTCATTAGTTTTAAGCAATTAACCATGCAATTCGACCAGGAGGGCCAACAATATAAGTTCCAAGGCATCACCGTCAGTTCCCCAGAGATCATTAGTTCCCATCGCATGGAAAAGATTCTCAAAAAAGGTCATTATGGAATTATCTCCTAACTCCATTCCATACAAGCAAGTGAGACACCCTCTGTGTCGTAGGACCTCCAATCCATCCTCTTTAAACATCAAGTGGTTTTTCCCACTCCCCAGGGACTTCCTCCATTCCTTGGTTTTCATGATCATTCCATTTCCCTTGTCCTAGGAAGTCGTCCTCCCAATATTCATCCCTATCGTCACTCCTTTTCCCAAAAGAATGAAATTGAGAAAATTGTTCAAGACTTGTTCAACATAGGTGTTATCCGCCCTAGTACGAGCCCCTACTTTTCACCTGTGGTCATGGTCCTTAAGAAAGAATGTTCTTGGTGCATGTGTCCTGACTTCTACTCCCTCAACAAACTCACCATTAAAGAAAAATTTCCCATTCCTGCCATTGATGACCTCTTGGATGAATTGAGTGGCACCCAGTTCTTTACTAAACTTTATCTTTGTTATAGCTACCACTAGATATGTATGAAAGAGGCATACATTCCTAAGACTTCATTTAGAACTCATGAGGTCCACTGTGAGTTTTTGGTCATGCCCTTTGGCTTGTGTAATTCTCCCTCCACTTTCCAAAGCCTCATGAATCATGTATTCCTTCCTTTTATCTGTCATTTTGTCTTAGTTTTCTTTGATGATATCCTCATCTATACTAAAACCTGGACATCCCATCTTTCTCATGTGGATCGAGTTCTCCATCTACTCTCTCGGCACCAATGTTTCCTCAAACAATCTAAATTTTATTTCATGCCTCAGAATTCGAGTAGTTGGCTCATCTTGTTGGCAAGGCCGACATCATGGTGGATCCTAAAAATATTGAAGCTATGCAATATTGGCCTCACCCAAAGACTCTCAAAATCTTGTGTGGATTTCTAGGTTTAACAGGTTATTATCACAAGCTTGTTAAGAATTATGGAAATATTGTGGCACATCTCATTGCACTCCTTAAAAATAATTCTTTCACTTGGACTCCAATAGCTTCTCAGGATTTTCAAACCTTGAAGATGGCCATGTGAACTGCTCGAGTCCTGGCCCTTCCTGATTTCAAAAATACCTTTGTCATGGGATGTGATTCTTCCAGGAAAGGAATTGGAATTTTCCTTATGAAAGAGGGTCGACCTTTGGCCTTTACCAACAAACAATTGCTTGAGTGCAATTTGGGAAATAAATCTATGAAAAGGAAATGTTAGCTATTATGCATGTCGTGGATCTTTGGCACATTTATCTATTGGGGAAATGCTTACAAATTAGGACAGACCATCAAAGACTCAATTATTTTATGGAAACATGCATTTCCTCCCCAGAGAAACAAAAATGGGTGACTAATCTCTTTGGATGTGATTATGAGATCATTTACAAGAAAGGAAAAGACAATTTGGTTGTTGATGCACTTTCCATAAAATGTGAAGATGAAGGGTCCCTTTTTTCTTTCTCCTTCATTTTACCATATTGGATCCAAGTTGTTCTCCAGGAATGGATACACAATTTCCAAAAATTCTCATCTGATACAACAATTGCATTCCAATTCTCCAGTTTCCCCAGGGTACTCTTGGATCAATGATGAGCTTTGATACAAAGGTTGTTTGTTTTTAAGTAATCAGTCAAAACATAAATCCACGGTACTTTCTGAACTTCATGCTACACCCATAGCTGGGCACTCTGAGTTTACCAAAACCTATGATAGGGTCAAATGTTTTTTTTTAAGGGATGGTATGAAATAGGATGTTCACAAGTTTGTGGCTTAATGTGATGTGTGTCAATGCAACAAGGGAGAAATAGTCAAATCTCCTGGCACACTACAACCGCTTCTAATTTCACCTTCTATTTGGAGGGATATCTCTATGGATTTTATTGTAGGCTTACCTAAATCAGAAAATAAATTATTCATCATGGTGGTATTTGATCGCCTTTCCAGGTATTCTCATTTTTGTGCTCTTCAACACCCATTTACAACATCCATTGTCACTCAACGTTTCATGGATCATGTATTAAAGCTTCATGGCATGCTGCATTCTATTGTCTCTGATCGTGACCTAAATTTTACTAACAATTTTTGGCAAGAACTGTTCAAGCTACAAGGAACCCAATTGCATCTCATCACAACTTATCATCCCTAAACTGATGGTCAAACTGAAATTTTCAATAAGTGTTTGGAAACATATTTGAGGTGTTTTGCATCGAAAAGGAAAAATCAGTGGGCTTAATGGTTATCACTAGTTGAATAGTGGTAGAACACTTCATACCATACATCTACCCACATGACTCCTTTCGAAGTGTATATGGACAAAATCAACCTTCAGTTCTCTCATATTTTCTAGGTGTCTTGAAGTCCAGGCGGTTGACTAAACACTTACAGTTCGAGAGGCTATTCTGTGTACCCTCAAAGATAATTTGGTCATGGCCTAGAATCGCATGAAGAAACAAGCAGATCAAGGTTACGCTGAACATCAATTTTCAAAAGGAGATCAAGTGTTTCTTCGACTGCAACCCTACAAGAAAAATTACCTCAAGAACGACCATTTTCAGAAACTAGCACCCAAATTTTATGGTCCTTATACCATTCTCAAGCATGTGGGACATGTGGCCTATCAGTTAGTTTTTCCCAGTCATTCTAAGCTCCATCCTATTTTTCATGTTTCCTACTTAAATAAGGTGATTGGAACTAAGTGCCAAACTCAAGCCAACCTTCCCGAGTTGGACGAAGAAGGCTCCATTTCGATACATCCACAAGCATTTTTGGACCAGCATGAGAGTCGTCTGCATCAACAAACCATCAAGGAAGTGTTAGTCTAGTGGAAAGATACAACTCCATCTGATGCCACTTGGGAACCAACTACCATTCTACAACAATTTCCCCATCTCAATCCTTGAGGACAAGGTTGTTTTTAAGAAGGAGGACATTCTAGGGATGTTGATATTATGGTAGCTATGGGAGGTATTAACCTCCACGTGTAACCCTGACAAGAATAGAATATTCTTGTAAGAAATAAGAAACCCTAAATCATTGGACATAACCCTATAAGACAAGTTGACTAAAGGAAATATTTAATATTGAGTTTTTATCCTCCAGAATGAGAAGTCGGTCCAGATAGTTAAGGAGGAGTAAAATAAATATAGGACTTTATATATCATTTGACATACACAACTCGCAACTGTATAAATGTAAGAGTGCGCATTGCAAAAACTGCGTAAGTGTGCAAGTCTGGAGAGTAGCCACAACTACATCTACTACAACCTGTATTCTCGGTTTAGTCTTGGACTTTCTATTGGTTATGGTGTGTACATTCTAACTTGTGTGATAGCTCTAGAGAGAGGTACGCTACATTGATTGTATATTAGGCCTAGGGTTTCTTCTAAAATTATTCTCTGTCAAGGCTAAGGTGCTCGGGGGTGGCTTCGACCTATGGTTGGGTGACAATATTGCTATATTGTCTATGGTTAAATGAGAACACCTATTATTTCTAACAGGTTATGGTCCCACCCTATCTTTGGAAATTCTAATCGTTGGAAGATAGATTGGGAGGATTTGTTCAGTTACATTTTCAGTTGCAGTCAAAGTTTTTGTTGCCTTGTTGAGGCACCTTAAGTGAAGAGATTGACCTAATTTTTGGATAGCCTAGTGCACCTTAACCTAGCACATCTTCTGGTACTCTGAGAAAACTAAGACGTCAAGTTTGAGTTTTTGGTCAAAGTCAAAGGTTGACCAAGTCAAAGAAGTCATGAATTACTCTACGAAGTCATAAAACAAGTTAGAAGGGGATTCTAACTTCATAGAATGGAAGAAAAGGATTGACCTCATCCTTGCCAAGAATAAATTGTTGGATATCATGAAAGGAAAGATCGTGGAACCACAATTTGAATAAGGAAAAGAGAAGGAACCTCAAAACATTGCAATTAAGGAGAATTTCAAGGATAGTGACATCAATGACTTGAGTATCATAGTGGAATTTTTAAAATACCACTTGATACCCTATATATCTCATCTTGACTCATCTAAGAAGATGTACGATGCCCTAACTAACCTCTTCTTAGTTAGAAACATTGGACAAGTAATGAGTCTGAAGAATGAGCTATTTGACATGAAAATGAATGATGATGACATCATAACATCATACCTTGTGAGAATATCTTAGTTAAGAGATCAAATACAAGCTATTGAAGAAATCATTTCAGAGAAGGAACTGGTAAATATAGTACTCAATGGCCTTCCCAAGACATGGGATGCATTTTCCACAAGCATGAACACAAGAAAGGAGTATCCCACATTTTAAGAACTTTGGACTTGTTGTGCACAAGAATAATCAAGGATTAGCGCAAAAGAGAAATTCCAAAGGAAAGATCATGATCAAGCCTACACAAAAAAGTTCAAGAAATTCAATAATAAGAAGAAGATTCACTCAAGGAAGAAACCAAATCAAGAGAAAGATATCTCAAACATACAATGCTTCAACTGTCAAAAATATGGTCACCACAAGAATCATTGTCCTGAGTTAAATAAAAGGAAGGAAACACACGGAGCATCAGTTGCTGAAGAAAGGGAACCCTCAAAGAAGGCCAAGCAGGATAAAACAAACTTCTTCTTATAAGAGAAGGTAACAATATTTTTCATAGTTCTTGTACATACCATGTTTACATAGTTTTTGTACATATCATGTATATCTATTTCTTAGAAGAAAATATGTTCAAGGAAAAAAATACATATGGAAGAATAAAAGGATAAGGATTGTTATTATGATGACTACAAGTCAAGAAATACACATAAAAGATGAAGTATGTTGACAATATTTGGTAAAACTTCATGTGGAAACTATTATATAAGTAACAACTTACAGATAAGCCAAAATCAGAATCAAACCTAAAGAAACCCAAAAGAAGTCAAATTAGAAATAAGTTAGCAATCAAGAGGAAATTAGAAAAAGACTTGTGAAACTTTTCAGAAGGCAATAAGGATGTAGATGAAAGAGTGGAATCTCTTAGTTGGAGGGAGATGATTATAGAATTCCAAAAGAACAGAATGCATTCATGCATGAAGCAAGGATTAGGAGGGAGCTAATCCTAAATGATATGATCCATTAAGGATTATGAAGTATCTTTCCATGCTCCCATTGAAAGTAGCAGCCATGATAAGCAACATGTGTTCAAAAGAAGTCTTCTTCGAAAAGAAGCCTTATAGAATCCTTAGTTGTCCATCTACATCCATGATCCTATGATGAAAGGAAGAAATTCGAATCTTCAGGGCATGGAATCTCTAGAAGAATCCATAGACCCAAGAGCTAAAGTGAAATATGAGGAAGAACGTGAATATTCCAAGAAATAAAGAAAAGATAGAACAACCAATTGTTATACCAAGAATCACAAGACTACCAGGTTGGTTTGAACCCACTAGAAGCAATCAAGAAGAAGAAATGGAACTTATGGTGGAAAAACAATATATGTAAGAAATTGTGAAAAAGGGTTATGAACAGAAGCATTGTGAGATTCAGAACTAGAGGTTCTTTCAGAAGGAGGAGAAGACTATGATAACAACTTGTTCTCGTAAACTAGATATAACTCTATCTAAGCTATTATATCTCTTGCAGTATCCATGGATTGAAGTTTACATCATTTGGTTGTAAAGTACTATTCTCCCAATAGATAATTTGAGGAAGAAGCTTATGTAAATAAATCTCAAAGTTTTTTGAGGTATACCAGAAAGAGACCCATGTATGCAAATATAAGAAGAGATTGTATGGATTCAAACAACTTGATGCGGAGTATCTCATATATAGCAGAAGCATGGTGAAAAATTTCTATGACAGAGACAGTGTATCATAAAATTTTCTCAAAAATCTTGGATTATGGATTGCTAATCCATGGAAAACTCTCATGATGACAAAATACGTGCTACTTGGATATATATTTTAGTTTGAGCCTTGCCACGATGTCATGAGCTAGTAGGAAATAGAAGTGTTGAATTCAGGCATGATATACATTGTAATGATCAGAGCTACATCAAGCGTTCAGAGAAAACTAGTATTCCATAATAGACCAAAGTACATTGATATCGAGCATTACATTCTCCATGATGAAGTCCAGAAAGGAGAAGTGGTTCTCCAATATATCTCCACAGATGAGAAGATAATAAATATTTTGGTAAAACCTCTGTCCAAGATGAAAATCTTACAATTTGAGGCTCCTCGAGACAAATTACTTATTTAAAAAGGAAGAGATTACTCTCGAGTTGGGAGAGAGAAATGAAGTGTTATTGATTGATGGACAACCATTTTTCAGTTCGAAAAATGGTCTAGTATGAGCAGTTCCTTTCCAATTCGGAAAGTGGTTTGAGATTTATGACGGATAGGAATTTTCCAGTTTGGAAAATGGTCCAGATTGGACAGTCAATTTCGTAATGAAAATGGTTTGATAGATTTCTAATGTATCACATACAATGATTCTCCTTATGTCCAGTGTGGGGGAATGGTCTAGGAAAATCATTCTTCTTGGTGGTCACTCTTAGTAGTGATCAAGTAGAATAGTTCGCCTCACCAGGGAGTCATTCTTTCGAAGTTCACAGTTGTGAGAAGTTTCAAAGAATGGTTTGTTTTGGAGATTGGTGTAGGACAGTCATTTCCATTAGGAAATGCTTCAGATAGTCATTCCCTAAGGCAGACTCATTCTATATAGGTTGCACTATGTTTAGTGCCAGAGTAATTTCCCAGTTAGGTGAATGGTCCAGGTTCAACAATCAGGGACACACATTTTTGTTTCTTAGCTGAATGACTTATCTCTACTACCTGCGTCGTATACCCGGGGTTCATATCTATAAGGGTACCAACAAATCCTAAAACTATCAGCCATTTTGGTAAACCAAAAGGAAACATAGTACACAAAATGCATTGCACAGTATCACCCGAGATAGATTTAAATGGGTGGTTGTAATACTCAAGTGTTTACAGCCTAGGATTGAGTATGAGATAGGTGATCTGCATTCTGAGCCATTAATTGTGATTTATATTATGCCCTACTATTATTTTGTTTACTACTTTGACGTTGTGGACTCTGTTCTTGATAACTCAACTACAATTACTCAACAATATAATAACTCATTCATTCATTTATTTCACACAACATCTAACTAATAAAGGTATGAAAAAGATATGCATGCATTCCTCACATTACACATGTATTACTGTGGTTCACCCCCTCTTGGGCTATGTCCAAAAATACTTGGCTCTTGTCTCTCTTATTATGGCAGTTCTGCAATTCTTGTGCCTTGCGCTTACAACTCTCCTCAGATGGGTAAGATCTATGTGAGTCAAACTAGATCACACCAGGCTCCACATCCTTCAATATAATCCTCATAATATACCTCCTCTCTTCCTCTTAGCTCAATTTCTTACAAAAGTATTTCTCTTACCAAAAACATTACATAAGTATAATCAAACTCTACACAGGCAGAAAACTGAACTTCTTCTGAACCCCTCTGTGATATATGCGTATCTATATTTATGTTTATCAGTATCTTCAACCATTTACAGAAAAAACCTTACAAAAACCCTAACAACTATTGTCGTTAGGTATTCCTTCTCTGCATGCGTGCATTTGCTTCCTTCCAGTTGTCGCCTCCTTCTTGCATGCGCGCATGTTGTGCTTCTTGCCAGTTGTTGCTTTCATCTTGCATGCTTTATTTCCCCTGATTTCTCTTCCAGATGTCATTCTTCTTTGTGCACGCTTTATTCCCCACTTAGGGATTCTTCCAATAGGCCCCCAACACTAACATGTGACTCATCCCGAGTCACTTAATCTTTCTAAGCTTCCTCGATCTCTTCAGTGATCATCTAGAATTTTTCCGTTATCTCTGCTTCTTTTGTCAGTGCCTGCGCGGTCTTCTCCTTAATGGTATCCACTACTTGATTGGTCACTTCGTCGCTCAGTAGTCTTGTGCATTATTCCTGAGTCTGTGCCATCTATGTTCTATCTGCTTTTCCTTGTGCGAGTACTTCTGCTACCCGTTCCTGTAATGGTTCTATTTGAGCCTGCCGCTCTTGTTTCTGTGTCTGCGTAGTGATAAGTTTTGTCTACATCTTCTTCAACTCTTGTGTCCCCTTGATGTGTTATGGGATTGTTATGGTCTTTTTCATCTGTTTGATTTCTTGGATCACTGCATTGATCCTCTCCTCTTCCTTTTCTCGGCATTGAACCTGTGGGTCCTCCTCCAGTCTTGTCCAAAGTTGTGTTGCTTTGTCGAGCAAGTCAACTGTCATGCTAACCTGCTTCTCCATATTCTTTATTTCCATTGTTGTTGCCTGCCTCCTCTTCTCCTTTACTGCTGGTGGATTTTTTGGTGTTAGTTGTTCTCGAAGATCCCCGATATCCTTTTGGTATCAATAAATTTCTTGCGCAATTTGGTCGATCTTTTCTGTGGCTGGGAGTTTGTTTTCTTGCACAGTGTTTGGAAGTTTCCAAAAAATTCTCCCACTCTTCATTCCAATTTCATTCATGCGTTTCATCTCCTCCCGAGTTTCATATTTGGCCTACTCATACTCTTTTTCCAGTGCTTCCTGCTACTTTTTCACTTTCTGTATCTCAACTAAGTTTTTATGTGCCCGAGACTGCATCTTGTGGTCGATGCTAACCTGCAATTTGTGTAATTCCCTTGATGGCATCCATGTCAGGACCAATTGTATGTGGTCCAAATCCTTCAGTGGTGTCTGTCCCACTATTTCATCCATTCATAGCATGCTTGGTCTTATGTGGACTATTGTGTTTGCATGTGGCATGGGGAGGGATGGGTCTATTTCTTAGACCTCCACTCTTTCGTTGGTTTTTTTTGTCAAAGAATCTATGCCTCTGCTACTACTTGTTGTCTGGACCTCCCCAAGTTTCTTGAGAAGCTTTCCTATTTCTGCCAGCTCTTTTTGTAGACTATCCCTGATGTTTTGTGTGGTCAAAGTCTTCTACGAGAAAATCCTGGAACATTCTAGCGATCATTTCTCCATTGTCCTCTGTGATCATATAGTCCGACGATGTTCGTTGCACCTTTTATTTCTTGTACACACCTGCAGCCTATACATCCAGTCTCTTAGTTCCACCTTGCTCCTGTGTGATGGGGTTTGGGGCAGTCTCATGCACTCCCTTAGCTTTATTTGGCTGTTTGGTGGTCTATTTATGCCCCTTTTGGGTTCCTGTCTGCTTTGACCCTTCATCTACCTGAGTTGGTTTTTTTGGCCCGTCCTTGGTTTCTTTGGCACTAGGATTTGCGGAGGCTGTGTTTCTGCCTGTACTGCTTCTCCTTCTGTGGGTCCTTTCGGTACTTCCCGAGGAATGGATGGGATCCTCCATGCATCGGTCCATTCATTGATTACCATGTCTATATCAACTTATGTGATGCAGTAGCGCATCAGTAGCCACTGATTATTTGGATCCTGTTTGGGTTGTATCCACATGGCTTGACGCGTAGCCCAAAAGTTAGCAATATTTCCATATCACGAGACAACTTCTAGTGTTATTCTCCATGACCGGATAATATCTTCCTGCATGTCTCGTAGGTATGATTTAAATATGATTCCATTATCCCTCTTCTATCTAGCCTCTGGCCCCTATATTAGAACTCGATATCTCTCTCCTGCTGGCTATGGTCTAGTAGAAAAAAATACGTACTCTAGTTCCCTCCATCCCATGAAGACTATGAGGGTGAGTAGCCATGAGTAATGAAAATTTGTAGTGAGTTCCTACACATCTTTGCAGTCCACTTGGAACAAGTTTAGCAGATAAGGTGCCCAACTCATGAAGGTGTTGTTGGATTACTGAGAGGGGGGGTGAATCAGTAATAACATAATTATAATCCTTTTTTCTTCAAATGTTATATCAATGTAGAATTATTATCCAATAATGAGCAGTAATAAATAAAAAATCACACACATACACAGTACACCAGTGTTTTACGTGGAAACCCAAATCGGGAGAAAACCACAGAATGATTTTTCTTATA
>ML821900.1:0-11226 GCA_009831015.1 Picea engelmannii
TTGGTGAGATTTCTCTTATTACCAGGGATGGAAATTCTACACCACATTGTTCAATGCCCACCCTATTCTTCTATTCCATGCTAACAAACCTTTGAATATTCACATTTAGAGAGTGCCATGGATATAAACTCATTAATAATTATTTACATTAATATTGTAGGTTGAAAATGAATATATTGTGGCAAAAATGGGAGTTTATAGAACATGGTTCTTCCCCTTGAGCAATACTTGATTTTTTCTTCTTTTTGGGTCGAATTGGTGAGCACACTAGGAAACTAGCTCCATGAAGTCAAAAAATTCAAGCATACAACCAACATTTTCCAAACTTCTAGTCTATATTTTATTATTTTTCTTTTGTTCATGAGTTAATATTTGACACCACTAATATGCCACATACCAATGGAAGTCTTTGTCTTGGCGGGCGAGAGAATTGGTAGTATCTCCACAAAAAATGTCTTTCCTTCTTCTAGTTGTCATATTCCTTATTCTATCAGTGCATTTTGATACATGTGGTATGATCGCTTATGAATTATGGATCTCAAGCCTCTTTAATGGCTAAGTGCATGAATCACATTTATTAAACGACCTTTCCATACAAGCAAATTGTTTATTTTACCTGAACCTAGCATCCGACCATTAACTTTGAGAAAATCACTTTTACTATTAACAACACAACTATGTTATCAACAAAACATTAGCAGAAGCGTTAAAAAAATAGAAACCAATCACATTACAAAATGATTTGGGGTGAACAACCCTAGAAAAACCAGATCTTCTTTTATTAATATGGGGATCCCTTCCTGGGATAATGATCATTCAGACGATTACAATGCATCAATAGCCTAGCCCACTTGGTTGCTATCTCCCTCACTACCCCTTTGCACCTTTCCTCGGCCTTTCCCACTCACACTTGGATGAACTCACTTCACCCACTCAATGAGATCTCCTCACTTTCTCTTATTTTGTGTCTCTCACATCCTCACACTCTCTATGATTCTCTCACATTGTGTATGTGACTCTCTCACCTCCTCACACTATGTGTCTCATCCTTTCACTTAGGATACCTTTTATAATTTTGAGTTAACCCTAAGTCCAAAACCCTAGATCTCCTAAAGTGATCAATGGCTGAGATCTAATCTCACATCCACTTTAGATCTAACATCTAGGAATTAATCAACTCACTTAAGTTACTAATGCCACTAAACTTAGGCATTTAAATTAATTAATAAAAATATTATTCACTTTAATAAATTACTCGTAAAATGAACTTCCTAAGTTTTAATAAGAGGTTACAAGGACAAATCCCACGTGTTGAGACAAAACCATGTGGAAGTACATTTTGATGTTAAATACATCAACACTCCCTCTTGGAGAGGAAGGTACTTCAACCACCCAGAGGTGGTTTTGTCTTTGATATCATGTTCGCTACCATGACTACTCGTCAATCTATTTGATTGGTTGCTCCCTCTGACACAAAATCTATCCCTTCCATCTCTCTTGAACCCATCTTCAAAGACCTTTTACTAGATTTATGGACCCTTTCTCGGCTCCTGCTTCCCGCTTCCCAAGCTTGTTTCCCGCTACCCAGATTCACTACCTGCTTCCCATATTCATTTCCTTCTACCCAGACCCTTTCCCGAGGCTTCTCGGGGTTTCCCACAACCTATTGTTGTTGTCTGGGTCCTTTTATGGGTTGTCTGAAGTATTTCTAGGAACTTCCCAACTATCTCAACCTACTGTCTAGGCTACCTTCCTGCTGCCCAGGACACCTTCCTATTGACTGGGATACATGCATGTTGCCCAAAAGCTTTCTGGGATTCCTGGTGTCCTGCTGACCCTATTGGTCAACTCCCTATCTGACTAACTTGACTCGACTGGTTGTGTGCTTGGCCTGGAATGTCCCACGATATTTCTCCACCACTTGATGATGACTATGTTGGCTTCATGACTGGCTACTCAAATATTTCATCTCCTCTCAGCTACACCCACTTTTCTTCTTCAGTTGGCGGATGTAGCCCATGTTTGTTTCCTGGCTTGTCTAGTGGCAAGAACTTGACCCAATAACCACACAACCCTTGTTCTTGACTACTGCACATATGTAACTCTAGCATCTTACTCATCAGTTTCATCTTCCTTCTCGTCCTTTGACTCAACCACCTCTTTTCCCATCCATTCGATCATGCAAAATATCCCACATGAGAGACTTGGCTTGGCCTACCTCATCCTTCAACCCTCGAAACCTCGTCCTCTATCGAAGGACACTCACATGACCCGATTTTGCAGTCGCCTCTCCATGTTCTCTCATCGACATATTTTCTCCAGTCTGTGCACTCTCCTCAATCGACAATGTCTCCTATCCACTACTTCTCATACACCCACGACCTTCACACACTATCGGTGGCTTCTTGTGGATATCAACACCCATTTACATGGTTTCTCCAAGACTCCTTACTGGGGGATCCCAAAACAATGGTTGGTTGGTTGGCTCTTAGTACGACCTTCCACTGCTTCTTCGCGAGCAACCCATGCTCCAGCTCCTGACCACACCACAATCCTTTAAACTGGTGGTTTCTCATCCTGATCTCATAAAAAACAGCATGATCTTCTCATGGTCTCACTATTACGTAATTGGATTTTCTCTACAACAGAGTGGTCACCGTATGCTGTACGGTTTTTAATTTTTTACCATGCAACTTCATTATGCATTAAAAAAAAAAAATTTCCCCCTTTTTCTTTAATTAGATGGGTTTATAACTTTACCCCATAGCTCCTTCATAAACTCGTAGACATATAAAAACATTTCATTGCAAATCACATCCTGTGAAAACCTCACTTCTGTCACAGAATCAACTTTGATACCATGTTCATTTTTCCTGAACCTAGCTCCCAGCCATTAACTCTGAGAAAAACACATTTACTATTAACAACACAACTAGGTTATCAATGAAACATTAGTTGAAGCATTAAAAAACAAAAACAAATCACATTTCCCAAAGATTTCAGGTAAACATCCCTGGAAAAACCCTTGCGGGAAAACCCAATCTTCTTTTATTAATGTGGGGTTCCCTTCCTGGGATAATGACCCTTCATAGGATTACAATGCAGTGATAGCCTAGCCCACCTCGTTTCTATATCCCTCGCTTCCCCTTTGTACCTTTCCTCAGCCCTGCCCAATCACACTTGGATGAACTCTCTTCATCCACTCAATGAGATCACCTCACTTTCTCTTAATGTGTGCCTCTCACACCATCACACTCTATGTGAATCTCTCACATTGTGTTTGTGACTCTGTCACCTCCTCACACAATGTGTCTCGTCCTCTCACTTAGGATTCATTTTATAACATTGATTTAACCTTAAGTCCAAAACCCTAGATCTCCTAAAGTGATCTACCACTGAAATCTAATCTCACGTTCATTTTAGATCTAACAACTAGGACTTAATCAATTCACTTCAGTTACTTTAATGACACTTAGGCATTTAACTTAATTAATTAAATATCATTCACTTTAATAAATGACTCATAAAGTGAACTTCCTGAGATTCACTAAGAGGTTACAGGGACGACTCCCACGTGTTGACATAAATTAATGTGGAAGTACCCGTCTGATGCTAAATACATCAACACAAATTCCTTTCGAAATACGAGAAACAACAAATGGAATTTATTTTGAAAATAAATATCTTTATGGGAAAGTGAGATAATTAATTCACATTATCCCTTTAGATCATCTCCCTTTACCTTGCGAATAACAACTCATTAATCTGCAATAAGTTTCCCTTGAATAATTTTCAAGGCACGTGATGTTTATAAGTATTTCACTAAGTATAGATAGAGAGAGATCAATCCTTATAACATTTGTAGTGTCTTGGTGATATTTCTATTTGGAACCACTTGGTTGTCCTTTCATGTAGCCTATATTTTTTAGATATTGTGCTTGCACAAAGGCCTGATCAATTATCTTGGGCTTGAAGAGCATCACTTTCTTTTACAAATGATTCTGTAGACCCCCAAGATACTCGAGGAGTACATTTGGTGTTCTTCGAAGATATACCCAACAAGATGACCATATTTTTGAATTTGATGGTGTACTCCTACACAATCTGCCCTTTCCTTTGCATGAAGTGATTCCAATGGATCCATTGGTCCACTACATATGCAATAGGGTATAACTAGGACTTAATTAAGGTTTTGAAATTGTCCCACTTAGTTACTTGTGGATCACCCTCCATCCTAAGTGTCTCTGTGTGGATTTCCCACCAAGTTAATGCATGACCATCTAATTACAATCAAGAAAACAAAATATTCTACTCATCATCTATATTGTGAACATTGAAATAGACCTTTAATTACTACAACTAATTATTTGACTTTAATGCATCAATCTCACCTTGGTATGGATTGATGTCCAAATTCCCTTCCATTTTAAATGAAGACTGTCAAGGGGTAATGGCACTAGAACTTGGCCACTCTGTTACGATCCAAATACTCAAAATGTCTTAAAATAATAGAAGTACACACCATGTACAGAATGTCAATGTGGAGCACAACTCCAATATAGATAAGTTACACAATAACTCCTTAAAGAATAGGGGAACTCCCTCCAAATAACCAAATACCTTTCATACTTCACAATTCACCTCTCAATAATGAATACATGATCTCTTATATACAACTATTCACACTTGCACATGAGGCCCCTTTATCATTGGGCTGACCCTATTACATATGTATTTACACATTACATGTACAATTAGGCCCGTATATTCCCCCCCTTGGGGTCATATCATATACATTTAGCCATATATATGCACCCCATTGGGTCATAACATAGTACCATCCTTCAAAAATCTTTGTCCTCAAAGCTTTGGATTTAAAGGCTTCACATGTGATGAAACCAAGTAATATGAATTTCTCATACTCCTACATTTTTCATTCTATTTTTGATGATCTATCCATCCAAAATCAATTATTTTCGGTCTTAATCCTCGGTGTCTAGTTTTTGAATAATTTTCATTCCTTTGATTCCATGTATTTTTGTTGAAGCTTCTCCAATTTGTAGTCATTGTTGGTCTCTGATAATGGATTTTTGAAGAGTAGTTTGTTTATGCCTTGTTCCATGAATATTGACACATATTCCATCTTCTTCCTTCATAATGTTGATATCGTCCTTCTTGTCTTCCTTGAAATGTTACTTGGTAATTAGTGTGTTGATACAGTTTCACATTTTATGGTTTTCCTTCACTTTTCACATGCATTTCATCTATCTTGTTTTCAATGATAATGGAATCCTCGATCAAATTTTCTTGGCCGTTGATTACTCTATCCTTAGAGATAATACCATCATATTTGGCATGTACATCCTCTAGATGGAGTTCAACTTCTTCAAGTATCTTCTATTGACCTTCTTGAATATTGTCTTATTTCTCCTTTTGAAGCTACAATGTGATCCCATCTAACAAATATTGACGTCCTTCTTCAATTCTGGCTTGTATTTCTGATTTTACCTCATCCGTATTTAAGGATTCCTCAACCATGTTGCAAATTTCCTCTTGCAGTCTTTTGGTAGATTCTTCATTCAAGATTCTTTTTTTTTCTTTATTTTGACAATTCTTCTTTTCTTCTTTCAATCTCTTAACCTCATCCAATAGTTTTTTATTATGGCTTCATAATATACATATCTCTTCATCTTTCTTTTTCAAATCTTCTCTTGACTCGTCATTTTCCCACTTTGATTTACTAATATTTTCTTGCTTTAAGTTCTTAACCTCTTTAATGAGTGATTCATTAAGGCATAGTATCTTAGATATCTCCTCGCCCTTCTTCTTAATCTCTTCCTTTGCTTCTTTTAATTCATCTTGAATTCTATACATTTCCTCCATTTTTGTATCCCTAATCCATTTATTTGAGAAGAGTTTTCAAATTCTTCCCATGTGCAATGCCATCTAGTATTTTGATCAACACTCATCCACCACTTCCAAGCTTGATCAAAAAAATAATCTCTTTCTTTATTAGGAGTCATATTATATTCTTTTACCAACCTCAACCATTCCATAGGATTGATTTCATCTTCACCTTCATCTCCTCTAAATTTAGGTATTTCCATTGATTCTTAATTGAGGTCTAACCCCAATCCTTGACTTCTAACTTCCATATATTAAGGATAAATGTATCAAATAGTTATAATCCTTGTTCCAATATTATCTTCTATGTTTTATATTTCCAATGTATTTTTAATTAGCTCAATCGGACATTACAATCAAAAGTTATGATAGTTTTAAGTGAACATACCTTTGAAATCCTGATTTGGAGCTTGTCCTTCTAACCGACCTTACTTCTAATGTATATTTGCAATTTCGGCCCTTCTTAGTTTGAAATTGCGATCTGTAGTACTTTGAAATTTATTCTATGCAAATCCACAAGTGTGACCAAAATTGGATGTGCCAAGTGGAAGTTATGATAACTTCCCCACACCTTGCTCATTTTTGGCCTTTCGAGGAGATCTCACTTGTATAGAGTTCCCCGCAAAAAATAATTTCTATACAATTATGAAAATTGTACCAGAACTACTACAGACTGTCCACTATCCAATACAACTGGTCTCACTCAATTTGGATACTCTAGGAATACTTTATGATTGTTTTACCCATAACACCTACTTGAGAGTAGTCAACTAGTCAGATACCATAGCTTCCACAGGGTGTATATAAAAATGTAAGATGACCCATAAGTTGAAATTTTTATCACGTATACCTGGATAATATATATGAAGAACCTCCGGATTTCAGTGTCTGAAACGTTACAAAAAAATATTTATAGCGAAAATTCCGCAATTACTAAATTCAAGATGATTCCATAGCCCTATATTATACATGCTATATCTTTGAAAGTATAAGGCCTCAGAAGATGAAATTTGAACCCCATGTACCTTGATCCATCTACTAAATATCCTCTCAGGGGTTCCTTATGAAACATCGTATAAAAAAATTATAGGGAATATTCCAATGTGTCTCAGATGTAGGAACGAAACCTCAAGACCTTGAGCTCTGAAACCAAATGTTATGGTCCAAAATGCTCAAAATATCAAAAAAATAACAGAAGTACACACTCTTTCTCAGGGTCCTTCCTCGACAAATGGTTTTAGAGTTTGGATTCGAGTAGAATCATCTAACCATTCTTTGGTGTAACAATCAGAGTGCCATCAAGTTCACCAAAGATACATTTTAACATTAGTGCAAAAAACACATTTAACTACAAATACATTTCATCAGAAAACTCATTCATGATCTAGTTCTTGAAGTTTTATTTTGCATGATAGATGATCAAGTTGAATTTTTTTTCACAATGTTTGAGAATTTTTCCAAACTTCAATCTATGTTAGGAGTTCATAAAGTTTTCATTAAGGGGGGAATATGATCTAATGCCTCCTTCATTCTCCTACTATGTCACCATTGTAAATCCTTCAATCCTATCCCAAGTTGTTCTTAAGGTGTGATGTTAGGATGTTAGGATAGTTAGTTAAGATCAAGTTGGTCTAATGTGTATTTAGGTAAAAGTGTTCTTCTTTATTATGCAATTGTAGTTATGTAATTTGACGGTCATGATATGTTCTAGACATAAATTTATCTAAAGGATCATATTCTCCTCGATCTTAACAACCATATTAATCTGTGCCTTAACACTCGATTGGTCCATGATCTCTATTTAAAGAGCATGGAGGGTTGTTTTGCTGATGATTGATTGTGAGAAAATCTTAGGTACAATTCTTTCTTTTGCATTAATGAATTTCCACAATTGGTTGCATTGGCTAGGGCCATGGACTATTACCGTCTTAGAGGGTTTTAACCATGTAAAAAAACTGGTATTATGATCTTTGGTAGTTGTGTGAGTAGTTGCTTAAGGTGTTCATCCTATGCCATTATACCCACCTTTGTTAAACAAAAATTGTTATTCAATGAAATGAGTTTAAACAATATACCAAAGAATAATTATAATTTCCTTATAGTAGTTAAGATCATTACCAATATGGAGTTCACAACTCAACTAGATGATACTACAATTATTAATCATAAATAGGGAAAAGTTACATCTTGCAAATAGTTGAAAGGATCTAGTATCTATGGAAGAGGCCCAAATGAGAATGAACATAATTAGAGTAAACCTTACCATCTTATACAATTGATTTAACAATACCCTTGCAAAAATTTTAACTATCAAGGGAATCAAGAAAGACGTCAAAGTATGGGAGACAAAGTTGGAGAAACACTAGTAAGAAAGTCTAGTAACATCAAGAGAAATAATAAGACCACTTGTGTTATGAATTTACATGTCTTAGACATAGAAGATGATGGATGATACATGGATAGACTTGGAAGTGTTGGAGTTACTTCACACACCTAGGATTTATTTTTCCTAAGGTTTTTACTTGTTTATTAGTCATAATTAGTCATTATCTAGTCTCCTATATTTTAGGGGAGAATATTCTCTTTTAGTTGACACTTCAGTTTGACTAGTTGAGTTGAGTTTAGATGTTGCATTGATTTTGTCACCATGCAACATTGGGATCATCACCAACTCACTACTCTTTGTTCAGTCAGTTAACTGAAGACTAGTTGACTAGTTAACTCAGCTATGTGGCAGTTCACTCCCGTAACTGCCTGAGAGACTAGACTAGGTGGCAGTTTACTCTTGTAACTGTTGGTGTGTGTCCAGATCAATCTAGACCACCACTATGGCTCATTAGTTACTCATGTATCATATATCGATTGTAAATTATTCACTCTTTGAGTGTGGAATACCGTTAATGAGAATTCTTCCATTCTTTCTATCTTGCTTCTTCTTTCTTAATTTCTCTCTCCAAATGTGTGTAGTATTTTCTAGCTAGATCTATTCTGTGCAGGTTCAACACATTTACATGGTATCAGAGTCGATGGACTGCTAAGCAAAAGATGCACCAAATCATTTTTTGCAGGTACAAAAGATTGAAGACAACAAAAGATGGATTATTCGCTGGAAATACTTCTCACGCCTCATAACTATTTGTAATGGAAGCCAAAAATTCTTCTTCATCTTAGATGCATAGGCTTGTACCAAATAACCATGGAAATGGAAGTAGATCTTGATTCTGTTGATGAGAAAAATTACTTTCTCAATAGACAAGATATGGTCATAGGAAGTATCAGCATGTCTGTTTCTCCCGAACTTTTTCATCAAGTATATGAAGAATCACAAGGATTAACTCCAAATGAATTATGGACCAGATTGGAGGTTCTATTTGGGAATAAAGAATATTGTGAATATTTCATGCAAGAGGTCGAACAGATAGATCCAGAAGAGAAGCCATCAAAAGATCAAGCCTCTTAATATGAAGAGTCTTCTACAACCGTTTTTGAAGAAATTAGTATTTCATTAATTGAAGATGATGTCTACTCCATTTCAGATTTGTTTTATGAAATTCATGTGGAATATATATGGCATGCAACTTAGGAGTCACATGCAGACACTTTTGCATGCACCATGCATGCATCTCAGGAGACAAAAAGGGAGCCGCGCACATCAGACACCATTCTGATATTTTTTGAGAAAAATTTGTAGAAAAAAATTTGATATTTGAATTCCCCTCGGGAAAATATCCAATTTCAAAAAAATAATCGTCCGAAACGGAGTCCAGAAAGTGATGTTATGATCGTTTTAAAATCAACAAAATTTCAACGTTCTTTTGGAAACGGCCGCACGGTTTTCAAAAATTCATCCAAAATTTATTTGGATATTTTTCATTACAAGAAGGTAAAGTGGATATGTGTGGACATATCAATGGTGCATATACTTCATCAGATCCATGCAGACATCTACATCTTCAACAAAATCTTCAACGAGCACAAACTTGCATAGGTTGCGAGGTCTTCTTGGAGTGAACGACATGGTTGCTTAGCAACTGGTTTTGTTCCTTCTCATTTTTTATTTTATGCATTGTAATTTGAGGGGGGGGTTTGTTCCCATGAGGTTTTTCCTCTTTCCTCGTTTATTTTAGTGTCTCTTTTGTATTTGGGTACCTAACATGGCCTTGTAGCCGAGACCCATTCTTTATTTTCACCATAGTGATGTTCAAGGTGGGTGTTGGAGTTACTTCACACACACCTAGGATTTATTTTTCCTAAGGTTTTTACTTTTTTATTATTCATAATTAGTCATTATCTAGTCTCCTATATTTTAGGGGAGAATATTCCACCTGGAGAATATTCTTTTTCAATTGACACTTCAGTTTGACTAGTTGAGTTGAGTTTAGACGTTGCATTGGTTTTGTCACCATACAACATTGGGATCATCACCAACTCACTACTCTTTGTTCAGTCAGTGAACTGAAGACTAGTTGACTAGTTAACTCAGTTATGTGGCAGTTGACTCCCATAACTGCCTGAGAGACTAGACTAGGTGGCAGTTTACTCTTGTAACTGTTGGTGTGTGTCCAGATCAATCTAAACCACTACTATGGCTCATTAGTTACTCATGTATCCTATATCTATTGTAAATTATTCACTTTTTGAGTGTGGAATATGGTTAATGAAAATTCTTCCATTCTTTCTATCTTGCTTCTTCTTTCTTAAATTCTCTCTGCAAATGTGTGTAGTATTTTCTAGCTAGATCTAATTTGTGCAGGTTCAACACATTTACAGCAAGAAGAATCCATTAGGAGGATAAATTAGGAAATGATGAAGCTTTCATTGGAGAGGTGGAACCCAAAAAAGAACAAGCATAGGTATAGCTAAAATTGAATAAGAAATTGAAAAAATCTCAAAAAAAATACAATTTTAACATTTTTTTATTAAAATAAATAAACCCTATTTATTTATGAAGATACAAAGCATTATGTGTATTATTATTATTATTATTATTGTTTTTTTTTTTTAAGTAAAAAAGGGATGAAACCTGTTATATTAATGTAAACATTTTACAGCGCCATGGGGGATGCCAGCTGTCCCGCCTTAGCAGGAAACCGAGGCAGCTGGACACCCCCTGCCACATGTCATTGTCTTTGCTAACTGAGAGTGGTCTGAGAGTATCAAAAATTACAGCACTATCTCTCGCCCGTAGGAAACCGAGAGTGGCAAAATTCAAACTATTGTTTGCTATGAAAACTAAAACAGACAGGAAACTAGCTATCTTCATGCAAATATCAGTAAAACAGAACCAGAAATAGAGCTGGGACTTAGACATTAGGTAACCTC
>ML821900.1:11326-27715 GCA_009831015.1 Picea engelmannii
ATAATTATTAATGAGTTTATATCCATGGCACTCTCTAAATGTGAATATTCAAAGGTTTGTTAGCATGGAATAGAAGAATAGGGTGGGCATTGAACAATGTGGTGTAGAATTTCCATCCCTGGTAATAAGAGAAATCTCACCAACAGTATGTAATACAATTTCCGTTTGTTAGCATGGAATAGAAGAATAGGGTGGTCATTGAACAATGTGGTGTAGAATTTTCGTCCCTTATAATAAGAGAAATCTCACCATGTAATACAATTTTATTTTAAAAAAAATATATCAGATGTATATTTTTAATATATTGATTAGTATATACTCTTTCTAATAATATCTTAGAAAACATCCCAATATAATTAAATAACATAATAACCTTTTTTTTTTTTTTTTAATATCAAATGTGTATTTTTAATATATTGATTAGTATATAGTCTTTATAATATCTTAGAGAACATCACAATATAACTGAATAACATCATAACACAGTGACCAATTATTAGTAATTATTAATATAGTTCATATTTAGCATATTGATATAGTTTATATTTAGCATACAATCATAGAAATATAATATTTAATGGATAAACATAATAACTATCATAATGTTGCTTATAATGTGAAGAACTTCAATGCGAACTTCACTTTCAAAATTTATTAGTACTTATTCAAATCATAATAAAAATATTGCAATTCTTGAAAGTTTTATATATCCATGTGATATCATCAAATAAAAACATGAAAAACTCTATTTTAGCCTTATCATCGTTGTTTATACATGAGGGTTGCTTCCCCTAGATAACTTGATGTCTAAACAAATGATTTTAATTTAAATAATTACGACTGATCAAAGAAAGGAGTCAATACACATAATAATAGTAATACACATAATGCTTTGTATTTTCATAGACGAATCAAGTGTTTCTTTATTTTAATAAACAAAAATTAAAATCTTAATATTTTAAGAAAAGTTTTCAATTTCTTAGTCAATTTTAGATATTCCCTTGGGTTCTCCTTTTTGGGTTCCACCTTTCCCGCATAAAATTTATCATTTCTTAATTTACCCTCCTAATGGGTTCTTATAGCAAGTCTATCCATATTTCATCCATCATCTTTAATGTCTAAAACATGTAAATTCCTAACACAAGTAAATTCCTAACACAAGTGGTCTTATTATTTCTCTTGATGTTCCTAGACTTGCTTACTAGTGTTTCTCGAACTTTGTCTTCCATAAATTGACGGCTTTCATGATTCTCTTGATAGTTAAAATTTTTGGAGAGGTATTGTGAAATTAATTGTATAAGATGGTAAGGTTTATTCTAATTATGTTCATTCTCATTTGGGCCTCTTCCATATATACTATCCTTTTAACTATTTGAAAGATGTAACTTTTCCTTATTTATGATTAATAATTGTAGTATCATCCAGTGGAGTTGTGAACTCCATATTGGTCACGACCTTAATTATTATAAGGAAATTATTTGTGTTCTTTGGTATCTTATTTAGACTCATTTCATTGAATAATAGTTTTTGTTCAACAAAGTTGGGTATTTTCACATAGGACGAATACCTTAAGTACCTTCTCACAAAACTAGACCAAAGTTCAAAGCACTAATGTTTTTATAAGGTTAAAACCTTCTAAGAGGGTAATAGTCAATGACCCTAGCCAATGCAACCAATTGAGGAAATTCATTAATGAAAAAGAAAAAAATGCACATAAGAGTTTCTCACAATCGATCATCAAAAAAATACCCTCCATGCTCTTTAAATGGAGATCATGGACCAATTCGGTGTGAAGCCATAGATCAATATAGTTGTTAAGATTGAGGAGAATATGAGCCTTTAGATCACTCTATGTGTACAAAATATCATGACCTTCATATTACATAACTAAAAATGCATAGTAACGAATCACACTTTTACCTAACAACACATTAGACCAAACTGATCTTAACTAACTATCCTAACATCCTAACATCACACCTTAATAACAACTTGGGATAGGATTGCAAGATTTACAAAGGTGACACAATAGGAGAAGGAAGGAGCCATTCGAGCATATTCCCCCCTTAATGAAAACTTTATGAACTCCTAACATAGATCGAAGTTAGGAAAACGTCTCAGACATTGTGGAAATGTTTTCAACTTGATCATCGATTATGAAAAAATAGCACTTCAAGAACTGGATCATGAATGAAATTTCTAATGAAGTGCATTTCTAGCTCAATGTATTTATTACACTAATGCTAAAATAGGTATTTGGTGAGCTAGATGGAACTCTTATTGTCACACCAAAGAATGGCCATATCCTTCTACTATAATCCAAACTCTGAAAACATTTGTCGAGGAAGGACCCTGACAAAGAGAAGCCAAGTTATAGTGCCATTACCCCTTCACGGTCTTTATTTAAAATGAAAGCGAAATTGGTTATCAATCCATACCAAAGTGAGATCGATGCATTAAAGTTGAATCATTAGTTATAGTAATTAAAGGTCTATTTCAAGGTTTATAATATAGGTGATGAGTAGAAGATTTCATTTTCCCGACTATAATTCGAGGGTCATGCATTAACCTGGTCAGAAAGCCACACAGAGACACTTATGATGGACGGTTATCCACAATTAACTAAGTGGGAGGATTCAAAAACCTTCATTAATTCCTAGTTATACCCTATTGCGTATGTAGTGTTTTTAGTAAAACAAATCCTCTATTATCTCTAGGTCGAGTCATTCATGAACATGAATGAAATGAAGTTATTTCTTCTTTTTTCACATAATATTAGTATGCAAAGAATGTGACAAGTATTTATCAAAAATCACTTGAAGTGAATACACTTGGGCTTTTATACTTCATAAAATCTATAGTGAGGTTGGCCTTATGATTGACGTATCGATCCTACTCCTCCAAGTCACAAAAAAACAAAAGAAAATGAAATAGTGTGAAATATTTAGCCTCTCTGACAACGATGCCAAAAAGTGGTGGGCCTTGTAATAGAAACAATAGTGCTATTGCCTCCTTGTCTTGTTACTTTACTTGTCAACATGGAGTTCGTATAAAATTGAGAGGTGTTGTGCAAAGTATATGTAGAGTGGACTGATAATAGTTTAGGTATGAAATTGATCAAGGGGATAAATTCAAGAAATATGAATTGCATGAAAGACTTAAGATACTTGGATTAATGAAATCACACCAAATGAAAGAGAAACTAATATATACTTAGTAGTGAGATTTAGTCTAATGGAATAAAAGAAAAAAAACTTATCTATAAGGAAAACCAAATTGATTATAAATAAATGAAACTAATTATGTTGCATGAAATGAAATTGCATGGAAAAAGATGGACTATTGCATAGAATGAATGAACCTAATTATGCCTATCCTCTGAGAAAATATCAATCCATGTGTTATCGTATTAACTACTGCTAACTTCATGAAGAGATGAGAAAACAATTCAAGAAACTTGAGCTAAAATAGTCCTACAGGAAGTTTCTATAGGAACTGTAATAGTTCTATAGTAACTGTAATAGTCCTACAAGAAACTTCTACAAGACGACTAAAAGAGTCCTAAGAATCTTGCAAAATCCTTCTAGAGCATAGGAAAAGCTATACTAAAATTAAATGAGATGTAAATGGAGTTTTAATCCTTGAGAATATACCCTTGAGCATCCCAATAGGATTCTAACCCTTTCTAAAGGAAACATGTTGAAGATAACAATTACTAACAATCTAGACAAAAGTTAGAGATTACTATGCATGACTATCTAATCTTTTAAGAGAAATATAGAAACTAAATTATAACATACTAACATGCAAGAGAAAAGGAGAAATTAAAATAGGATCCTTGAGCCCTCTTGAGGGGCCCCTACCCAAGAAACACAAAGAACCTTTAAAAATCTAATATGATAAGAACATAAGCATCTTTATTGATAAAAATTAGTTGTACATCATGAGCAAAGCTCCAAGTTTTAACAAAATCTTCTTCAACAAAACTTAACACAATATTCATATTTTTCCCTTCTTCCCCTACACTAGAGTCCTATTTATACACTTTGGAATTAGGCCTATGCCCTTGGATCAAGGAAGAAATGGGGGAACAACACATCCTTCCTCAATTTCTTCTAATTTTTTAGCGTTTGTTTGCAAGGAGTAGTCATCAATAGAATAACAGTTCTTTGGAGGAAGGTGGGGGGAAAAATCCCCTCGATTTTTGGGATCTTCCTTTCCTTAAGGGGGTTCAACCTACTTTATTAGTGCTACACACATCCTTTATCATGAACATTAGATAAAAAAGTACAATATAGATAAAATTTCCATGCCAAAACACTATTCATTTAAGCAACATAAATTACCCATGAATATTATTAGACACGGTCAAATGAAAGAAATTATGAGACATATCATGGTCAAAATATGTCTATGATGGGCCTCCTAGATAAGAAATATTGATTCCCATCAACACACATCTAGGAGTTGGTTATGTGAGATATGACATTGATGTTGGTGAGGATCTATGGATCCTTAGGTACCCAATGGATTACCAACGTGTAGATGACGATCATGGAGAGAGTGCTCTAGGGTTGTAAATATGCTTGGGACTTCCTTATAAGGGAGGCCATGTTCTCATCATTTACATGGTGTGCATGGAGCTAAGAGGGTGACTTATCTTTTGAATCTATGTTATGCAACTTCTTTTTTGAGTGGGTGGTGTTCTTGTGCCGAAACATTATATTGAGGGAAATAGGCTTGTTGGATGTATGGGATTACTTGGGTTATACATTAGTTCTCCAACAAAACCCTTTCCACCATTGTACCTTCTGGTAAACTATAATTCTACACCGCGCACAAAGTGCACATCAAAGCCTCACCCGAGATGGTTTATGGGTGACTGCAAGACACATATGTTTGTAGTCATGGAAGGGGTTGGGGATGATATTCTTACTTATATTTTATTTTAACATATATTCTAACATAACATTCATCATATTTGATTGATCCAAAATTTAGGGGGTATATGGTCTAAATTCATATGCAAAAGTCATAAAGATATAAAAATAATAGATTTCATGTTTGTATCAAGGAGATGCCCACCTCCTCATTGATTAATTGGGATACCAAGTTACCCATATGGGTCAAAGAAAGTCCCGCCTCTCTATTATTGCATTGGGTTTTATTTTCCACTACTTAGTTAGCTAGGTAGTTAGATCTATTATTATAATAATAGAGACTCATTTAATGAGATCTTTCCATTATTCTATCAAGTTTCATTTTTCACTACTTAGTTAGCTGGGTACTTAGATCTATTATACTAATAATAGAGACTCATTTAATGAGGTCTTTTTGACTTTGTCCAATGGACCATTTTGTAATGCTATTCAAAGGCCTAGCAAGCCTTCTCATAATATCAAGTTACTCATTTTGGTTTCTATCATATTTTCTATTGTTCATTGTGAGAATAATTAGCTCTTAGTGATTTACTAAAAATTAGTTTTATAGGTGAGGCTCCTCTTTGAGCCTCACCTCCCAAGTAATTCATTTACATGGTTTTTTTTTCCATGCTTCTTTTCATGCAATATTGGCACGTCTAAGATCCTCCTCTCTATGCATTCAAGCCATCTAGATCTCGACCCTCAAGATCTAGATCAGTGGTATCAGAGAAGGTACGCTCTCCATTGGGACAAGGGTTTGAAGCATGCTACTGGTTCAAACATTTGCAACAATCACCAACCTCCTTTTGGTACTATCAGAATCCATTTGTTGGGCCATACATTGTAAGAATCACAATTGGTCCACAAGAACTACAAGGTTTTTTTTTTTACCATCGTATCTTCGTTCATCATTACAAGGAGAACCATACATGGATTCACTACATCCATACATGGATCCACTACATCCATTGGTATGAAACATTTTCAACAAATTTTCATGGTGTCCATGCTACCCATGCATGTTCCACAACCTCTATAACATCCCATGCTTCTCTACAAAACCTTGGCATCATTTGTGGACCTCTACTCTCAGCCAACTTCAAAGAGGTGTTGCGACCTCTACACAACATTTCAGAGACACTAACATATCTCATTGTAAATATCTCTTCAAATATCAAATAGGTATTTCACATAATATCATTTGGCTTCTTGGTTTAAGAGATATCATCGGTTGAATATCAACATGTGTTTGACCCAAGGAGGTCGCGTGTACCACCATATTCAACAATATTTTTCTACTTGTTCAAGAAACTACAGAAGGATTTCCAAAAATGGATGGAAATATCTCTTCAATATCTCAAATGGGTATTTCATGKAATCTCATTTGGCTTCCRAGTTTGAKAGATATCATCGATTTAATCTCAKCATGTATTTGACCCAAGGAGACCACACGTACCACCATMTTAAACATTATTTTTCTCCCTRCTTAGGAAACTACATAAGGATTTTCACATATGACTGGAAATATCTCTTCAATATATCAAATGGGTATTTCATGAAATTTCATTTTGTTGTCTGGATGACGAGATATCTTTGTTTGAAGCAACACATGTATGTAATCGACGCCATCGTGTGCCCTTCAAATTAGGATTAGTTTTTCTCACTCCATGGGCCACCTTAGAGAAAGTTCCATATTCTAATGGAAATATATCTTCAATATCTCAAATGGGTCTTCGACGGAATTAGATTTCATCACCTGTAGAAGAAGTTATGAATAAATTTGTAGAAGGAGATTGAAAGCCTRGAAAGTCAAGATTTTTCCATTTTTATTAATGTAAACTATTATGGGTCAGCCACACAAAACCATTCCCTTCATTGGGAATTAGAAAATTGTACTCATGGGTCTCTTTGTAGAATGGGTGAAATGATGGGGACCATCATTTTCCAAGGGGGGAGGAACGATCCAAATTTTAGGGGTGTATGGTCTAAATTCATATGCAAAAGTCATAAAGTTATAAAGCTAATAGATTTCCCATGTGGATCAAGAATATGCTCACCTCCTCATTAATTAATTGGGCTAACAGGTTTTCCATATTGTTCAAAAAGAGTCCCACCTCTCCATTATTATATTGGGTTTTATTTTCCACTAGTTATTTAGATGGTCAGTTAGATCTATTATTATAAAAATAAAGACTCATTTAATGAGATCTTTCCATTATTGTATCGACTTTTATTTTTCACTACTTAGTTAGCTAGGTATTTAGATCTATTATACTAATAATAGAGACTCATTTAATGATATCTTTTTTACTTTTTCCAATGGACCATTTTGTAATGCTATATAAAGGCCTAGAAATCCTTCTCATAATATCAAGTTACTCATTTTGGCTTCTCTCATATTTTCTATTGTTCATTGTGAGATTAATTACCTCTAAGTGATTTACTAGTAATTAGTTTTAGAGGGGATGCTCCTCTTTAAGCCTCACCTACCAAGTACTTCATTTACACCTTTTTTTTTCAATGATTATTTTCATGCAAGATTGACATGTCTAAGCTACTCTTCTCTTGGCATTCAATCCATCCAGATCTCAGCCCCCGAGATCGAGATCATTCCTACTTTACCCATTCAATGACATATATCGTGCATAATTGTACTAGTGCACGCTGTAAATAAATCCATTCATTCATCTAACCATTTATTCATAATTGCATAAACAACAAAAACCATTTAGACACATTGCAACACATGATTTTACCGTGGTTCACCCCCCCTTGGGTCACATAGATATTTTGCTTTATTTATTCTTCTAAAAATAGTGTTGTGGGCATTAAATAAGGGTTTTAATATTGGTGAGGTCGACCAGTGTTGCATCAAGCTCCAGATCTTGCGACCTGACCCTCAATTATACTTCATAAATCTCCATTAGCTCTTCAACCATACAACCAAAACTGACCATACTAAAGACTCAAAACTCAAAAAGGTTCTGAAAAATGGGATCTACGCATATGAGTTCCAAGATACCTCTGATACGTCTAACTATCTCATACATCCTTTTTTTATACTACAAAATATGGGTTAAAACCATTACATTGACAAAACCCCTATTTTCTAAGTGGACTCCACTTTTCCACTTTATAACTCCTTGTGCGTGGTTGGTCTTTGATCCAACCATTCCTTTCATTGATCTTCCTTATTTCCTGGCATGCTACCTCCTTTTCCTTTTTCCACACTGGTATTTCTTATTTTATGGTGTGCGATGCTTCCTTTGGTCCATTCTACCTTGCTTAATTTGCTTCACTCCCAAAATTTCCTACTCCAACAGGCCCCCAACACTAACTCGTGGCTCGTCCCAAGCCACTCAGGAAGTGTGTGTCTTCTACATTGATTTCTCCAACTACTGGAATTGTTTTTCTAGTTCATCCACTTTCTTCTTGGCCTATGCACTTTTCTCTGTCAAGGCCTCCATGATATGCATTGTGACATTCTCCTTCAACACTTGTATTCTTTATGAATCCACCTATTCCAACTTCCCTTTTTCTGTCTCCAACTCTACTATCATCTTTTATGCTTTCTCTTGTAGGGGATCCAACTGAACCTGTCACACTTGTTTCTCCTCTTGTGCGGCCTTTACCTTTTCCTGCAATTTTTTCATCTCCTACGTACTCTTAATCCTTTATGAGGTGTTCATTGTATTTTTTTGCTACTTCAAATCTTGGATTATTGCGTTCAACTTTTTTTCTTTCTCATCCAACTGTTGGATCCCTTCATCTTCTTCTAGGCTTGTCCAAAGTTGTGTGATCCTTTTGTAAAGTAATGTGTTTTACTTGACTTCCAGCGCAATGTGCTATGTTTGGTCTATGGCATGTTGTTCCCTTTCGTATTTTACCTCTGGTGGGGTAGTTGGTGTCATTTTCTCCACCAATTATGTTATCTCATGCTTGTACCCATCCATCATCTGCACTACCTTATATATCTTTTCTTTTGCGTTGATTTCTCCTGCTAATGCACTCTTCAGAATTGTTTGAAAGACTTCCTCAAGTATTTGCTCTAGTTTACCCATGCATTTTTTTTCTTCATTTTATTCCAATCTCACTTCTGTAAGAACTGTCTCCAACACTTCCTTAGCTATTGTGGTTGTCTCCATATTTTGTCCATCTGTCCTGGCTCTAGATTGGACTTTGTGCACCATTCTTATTTGCAACTTATATAAGGCCTTGGTTTGTATCCTCTCCAATACCAACCCCATTTGTTGTATGTCCTTAACTTGTTTATGCTCCATGTCCTCATCAATTTGTAGCATATCTTTGATAAGGCTAAATCTTTCGCTTGCCAATGTTTTTATTTGCATTGTCTCTTCCTCATTCTACATGGGTTGTTATTGTGTTGTTTTCTACTTTTGTGTTGTGTCTTCATGTTGTTCCTTAGTAAATTGTCTATGCTCTAATACTTTCTTGACCTCCGTCATTTCTTGCATTATCCTTTCCCTTTGTTTTTCTTCCTCCTCATATTCTTCAGTGGCGTGGTCTTGTAATTTGTCCATGACTAATTATGCATCATCCTTTGTTATTGTGTATTATGGGACTGCCTTGTGCACCTTAATTTTCTTGTGTTCTCCACCTGACTAAAAAATCATTCTCTTTGGTGGCCTTGAATCTGTGGGCTTTGTTGTGCCCGGGGTATCTGGTATACTTCCTCTTGCTTTTCCCTCCTTTTTAGGGATGTTCTCCTTTCTTTGTGTTGTTCCATTACCATTTTATTCGCGGTCCTTCTGTTGTGTTAATGGCTTGGGGATAGTCTTCTTATTTTTAGCTATGCTTTCCCTTGTTGACTTTGTGAATCTTGCTACTTCTCTTGTATTTTTTGTTGGGGTGCCTTTCCTTTATGATGAACTTCCTTCTACTAGTTGTTTGTCCTTTACTAGCTTCTTGGCCTTTTTTGGTTGTTTTCCCTTTGGTTTTTCTACTAGAACCTTCCACTCTTCTTGCAAACATTTCATCTCCCATAAGACTTCTTCTGTTGTGATGCAATATATCATCTACAACCACTCCTTTTCTAGATCCCTTTTAGCTTGGATCCACATATTGTGTCTCCATGATTTAAAATTTGCTATCATTTCATGCTCCTCCACCACCTCTGGTGGGATTCTCCAAGTATTTTCCACATTTTCTTGGATTTATTCAAGGTATGTCTTGAATATGCTAGTATTTTACTGTCTTTCTTTGGCGACAATTGTGTGACACAATGTTTCATACTGCGTTGTGCGGCATCTTCAAGTTCTCTAATAAAACATTGTGTATTTGGGGTGCTTCCAACCCACTAATGAAATTAATATAATAAACCATGAGTAATGGAACTCTGCTCCTACATCTTGGTAATCCTTGAAATCATCCAAAAATATGTTAAGAAAATATGGGCTCCAACTTAATAAAATTCTCTTCACACATTGTTGAGCTGCTACTATTACACCTGCTGACACTTCCTCCTTGCAACACTTCCTGAGTAATTTATAGGCCATTAGTTTGGTTTCTAGCCGTTTTGTTGGTTCACTGATCATGTTGATGATGGTCCCTCTAGATCATATCTCTATCCAATAGGTCTTGTTCATCTCTTTTTCCAAGTCTTTCTTGTTGGTCTTGTCATCTAGGTATTGAGTAGGTGGCTCACCATTGGTGGTAAGACATGTTATTTTTTCTATCATATCAACGTCTATGGAAACTTGTGTATCCAACCACAAAATACCTCCATGCATGACCTCCAATAATTTCTTGACACATTTATTTACATCTTTTCCTCTGCCAAAGTGTAGGATATCCAACAGGCTCATGCTACATGTGTTGTATAACCTTTGTATCCATTGTTTAGGTTCCATTATGGGAACTCCTGTCACAATGACCCCTTTACTTTCTAAGTATACCTATTGCATGAACTCAAGGAATTAATCCGTGTCCCTTACATCATGGCCCAAATAGCGCGGCTTATCTACACATCCAAGTAAGTCTGCAACAATATTTATGTTTACTGGTATGCATGGTAACACAATGGTTACCTATGGTTGCTTACGCGGGGATCTATGGACCTGTTTTTTTCCCTTCCCTTTTCCAGACACACTTGAGGGCCCTAATTCCTGATATGTTTTCTATTTCTCCTCTTCCTCTTTGATAAAATATTGTTGCAATGTGTTCTCTACTGTAGGTGTTTGTTCCTGTTATGTTGGTTTTGTGCCATCTTGAGTCCTTGGCTCATCAGACTCAATCCTTTCCTCCTCTACTTCCTCTACAGGAGGAACTATTTCCTGCATTAGGTTTGGCTCTACTGTTGTGTTTGGTGGATCAATCTGCATTTGTTCTATTTTCTCTTCGACCAGTGTAGGGATCCCCAACTCTAGGGAAGGAATGGCGTCGACATCCACCACTCCCTTCGTCTGTGTAGGGTTTTCTTCCTCGATTCCTAGCTCCAACAGTGACTTTTTTTTCCTGTGGTTTCTCCTCGTCATATGGATCGGTGCTCTGACTTTGGGTGGTTCCATCATGATGCAATCTAAATGGGTTTGTGTCTGAAATATCACTATTAGCCTGCTAAATCACTGGTTCTCTTTGTTTCTTCTCACTACGTAGCTCTACATTCACTCGAATTCACAATGTGACTTGTAAATCCCTAATTTTGCTTCTAAAGTGTTGTCATAAATTCTCCAAATCTTGTCAGGAATGCTTCAATGATTGTCGTAAATGTTCGTTTCACGCCTTCTTTTATGGTGGCTGGTTTTTATTTTTCTCGACTGTTTCATTTTTCTAGTGCATTGTAGTTTTCTACTGTGGTATATATTGATGCACTGGGACTTCCTTTTTCCATAGTTATCATGCGCGCAATATCTTCACTTCTTGTATCCCTAACTTTCTTTTTGCTTCACACTGAAATTCCCAACTACCTGTCTATCATTTATTCCTCTAACTGCTTCTTTTTGGCATTTTATTCTTTTAACTCCTACTATTTACAATATGTACAAGTCTACTTGCTACACTACAACTACTGAGGGTTTGTGGGTTGACTATCCCTATACAGTTTCAGTCGACTAACATTCACTAGTCCTTGAACATCCTTAACTTCTAAGTCCTACAACTATACAACACCTCCATCTGTGACAAAATTAATTTGATATGGACCTATCCAATGCATTCTAAGTTTCCCTGGGTGCTACAAATATTTACTGTCATATAGGAGAACTAGATCTCCAGATTTGAAGTTCTTCTTCTTAATTTGTCTGTCATGCCATGCTTTATCCTTTGCTTTCTATACCTCTTGATGGAAACCATCTATGATTTTGTCTTCTTCTAATTCCATTAGTTGAGATAATTGTTCCCGTGTTGTGCCTCTTTATGTCATTTCTGTAATAGTTGTAATGCACAGACTTGGTATCAAATAATCTAACAAAACTACTGCTTCTTGTCGATACACCAACCTAAAGGGTTTTTTCCCTGTTAGCTTCTTGCATGTAGTCCTATAATCCCAAAGTATTTTTGGTACCTTCAAGTCCCAATCATCTATGTTCACATTACAAATATTTGTCAAGGCATTCTCCAAAATTTTGTTAAAGGATTCCATTGTTCCATTTTTCTGAGGATGATAAGGAGTGCTCTTATGATGATGTATATCAAATTCTTCTAGCATTGTCTCAATTCTATTTCTGATAAAGTGAGTACCCTAATCACTCATCAATATTCTTGGACATCCAAACCTTGTCACTACTTGTTCAATTAAAAATAGCACCACAATCCTTCATTGGTGTTGCCTCAACCCATCTAGTTAAGTATTTTGTCCCTGTAATAATATATCTGGCTCCTTATCTTCTTGCTGGTGGATTAATTGGACCTACAAAATCTACTTCCCACTTATCAAATACTTGTAAAGTAATCTTAGGTCTTAATGGAATTTCATCCCTCCTGGACGACTTCACAATTCTTTGAAAAATATCACACTTCTGACAATATTCCTTTGAATCGTTGTGAACTGTTGGCCACCATAATCCTGTGTGCAATACCATCTATGTGGTAGCTTTCCATGCATAGTTTCCTCCAACAATACCTTCATGTACCTATGCTAAAACGATAGGAATTTCATGCTCCATAACACATCTCCTCGAGATGTTATCTGCTCCAAGTTTATACAAATCACATGCAATCAATTGGTAGTCTACAGCTCTGAACACCAAATGTTTCTTTTGCGCAATAGTAAATTCTCTTGGTGCAAAGCCTGTACTCAAAAACTCAATAATGTTAACAAAATACTCATCAACTATCTGTTGTAAAAATAATTGTGCATCTGGGAAGTTGTCTTCCAAGTTACTAGGTTCTTCTCCATTAGTTATCCTGGAGAAGTGATTTGGTCATGCATTCAATATTGTAGGTTTCATCATAACTTCAAAGTGAAGTTCCTGGAATAAAATTATCCATCTTTATATCCTTCCCCCCAACACTGGATTATTGACTAAATATCTGAGAGTAGAATGATCTGTAAACATCTTGAAATGTTGTCCTAATAAGCAATGTTTGAATTTTTGCAATGCATAAACCATAGATAATCCTTCCCTTTCTGTAGTGTTAGAGTTTTGTTCTAAATCTGATAACTTCATGTTTGAAAATGCAATAGGGTGATGTATATCACCTTCTCCTAGTTGTGTTAATATTTCTCCTAATGATATGGAAAATGCATCCACATGCACATGAAATTATTTTCTCAATATGGAAACACTAAAATAAATGCAGTAACCATCTTCTCCTTCAAAATATCGAAAATTTGTTGGCATTCATCATTCCACTGATACTTAGTGTCCTTCTTTAGCATCTTCTCCATTGGCACTATAAATTGTGCATATCCCCTTATAAGCGTCCTGTAATATCCTGTATTCCCAAGTGTACTCTTCAACCGGCACACTGATTTCAGTGGTGGTAAGTTAACTATAACAAGAATTTTAGCAGGATCAACCAACAAACCATGTTTACACACCACATGCCCTAACAAAATACCAAAAGGTGCACTGAAAATGAATTTCTTAATATTCAAGGATATATGACACCGTCGACATCTGTCCAACATCATCCTAAATACTTCAATGTGATCCTTGAATAAAATAAACATTTTCCAATCATCCAAATGTACTTCTAAAAACTTATGAATAAATTCCTTAAAGGCTACTACTACTACTCTTGAAAAAATTGTTGGTGCATTCTTCAACCCAAATGACATAATTTTATAATAAAATGATCCTCATTCTATAGAAAATGTGGTCTTGTGTCTATCTTCTAGTTCTATCTTGATTTGATGATATCCTAAAAACCCATCTGTAAATGAATAAGCTTCTTGACCCCCTACATTCTCCAAGACTTCATCTATAAATGGAGTAGGAAAATGATCATGTAGGTAAGAATCATTCAATTTTCTCAAATCTACACAAATCCTGATACCTCCTTTCTTCTTTTCCTGCACCACCATGGGACTAATCAATTTTGATTCTTCTACAAGTTCTATGATACTAGCCTCTAACATCTTTCCAATTTTTTCTTTTACTTTCTCCTTGTATATTGGATTCAATCTGTAAGGTCTCTATCTTACAGGTATGGCTTCTAGTTTCAAAGGGATCTTCATCTATCGTAGATTTTCTGCTAATCCCTTAATCTCTGAGAATTTTGTTGGGAACAAGTCACTGTACTCTTGCAGTAACTATGTGATTCTTTCTATTGTTTGATTGTCCCAATAAGATCCAATGCTTGCAATTTTTGAGTTTTCTGCAATTCCAATATTTACCCTTTTTATCTTCAATGGTGCAACATAATCTTCTAAATCTAACTTGGGACCTTCTATTTCCCTTTCTCCCTCAACTTGTGAGATATGGATAGTGTGTAGATTATCCTCTGTCGGATATTCTTCTTCCACAACATGATAACAGGGTAGCAACTCTCTAACTGTCTGTTTCTTTTGATTCTGATAGGTTGAGACTATTTCAAATTCCGGTTCTTCAAATATCCTATATCTTACCACCTTCAGCGATGTATCTATCTCTGTACTTTCATGTTCAAAGGAAAATGTAACTACACAATTCTGTTGAATCTCTTCCCAATTCGTAGTTTCTATACCTTGGTCCTGTTCTATGTACCCGTTCTTTGGAATGCCTTCTAATGTGTGAATAAAATAATGTGGTCGTTCTTCTGGTGGTACTAATCTCCATTGAACCATGCACTTCTCTATATGTTCTTTAGGTTGTCCAAATCCCTCGTATTTCTCCAAAACTTTGTTCTCTTGCTATGCCTTGAATGTGATGCACAGTTGCCTCTTGCACTGAAACTAGTTGTTTATTTTCTCCCTGTATGTACCCCACCAACATGAAGGTGTAGATTTCAAAGAAATACCTAATACTCGTAATATATGACTTTCTACTACTTCTAATTCAAAATTCATAAAAAATTATTCTAAGTCATTCAGACCGTAAAAATTAGGAGGTTCTCTTACCTCTGAACCAATCCATCTCAGCACATGCATCATTCATGTGCATATTCTAGTAGATAATTCATGTAGTCACTACTGCCAATTCTCCAGTCCCGTGTTAGAGTCTGAAGCACAAGAACTAATACTCCTCCAACTAAGCATGCCATCTTCAATTGGGTTGATATAATATTCTTCACACGTGGTTATTCTGTATAATTTATTTACATCTTTTGTGATAATGTTATATGTTGTAGGTTCCACATACCTTCCTCCTTCTAAGGGATCTAATGGCGCAATAAATTTGTAATCTCCAGATTCAAATATCATGTTCCTTGTATTCAAATTGATAATAGTCGGTTTATTCCCAATCCAACCCCTACAATGTTGGATATCGAAAAGTATTATCTACTATGTCAATGACTACAAAGTCTGCAATGGTGCACACACCATCTAAGTCTACTGGAATCCATTTTAACCTTCCAATTGGCACCACTCTATGCTAATTTTCTAATTTCAACTGGATAGGTGAATACCCCAATTGAGGTTCTCCCATAGCTTCCCATGTTTCCCTTGGTAGAACATTGACTTCATATCCTAATTCTAGTATGATATCTCCCATATTGAAATATCCTATGTTTGCATTCAAACTGAATTCCTTGCTTTTTCTTCTCTTCTTACAGACCTGATTCACTCTTTTTACCCCTTCTTCCCCAGAATTACACTTTTCTAACAAACTTTGCAATACTTGTAAATAATTTTTATCATTCAACAGTTTTACACATGACCCCAAAAGTTTTCTTAAGTTACTTTCTCTCAAGGCTGCTCTTTGTTGGTCTGATAAAATAGTGGAGCCATGTCATACATTGGTATCTCTTCTACTAGCTTTGTCCCTGAAGTAGACACAATATTTTCTTTCAGAATCTCCTGTCTAGCCTCTTTGAATATCTCATTTTCTTTGCGTGCATCAAAATTATGTTCAGGTGTGGTATT
>ML821900.1:39344-69324 GCA_009831015.1 Picea engelmannii
CAATAGAAACATGAACATCTTCATAAAGTGACCACTTTAGAATCACCTCACCTTTCAAGGTACAAGTTAATTTTGATATTCTTGTATTTGAAGGACAGGTAGATGCAGAAGCCCTAGACAAATGGTTAAAACTGCTAGAAGGTTATTTCTCTATTCACAATTTTTTCGACAGAGAAAAGATCACCTTCACACTCCTTAAAGCTCTCCATCATGTCAAACATTGGTGGGAAACTTACTGGGATCAAAGTTCCACGGAGGAGTCTGGAATATATGGGACCGAGCCCACTTGGTATTTTTTGTGGATGCGGTAAAGGAACAATATTACCCTGTTGGAAACTATGACTACCAATACATGAGATGGACCACACTGTGGCAAGAGAGGGACCAAGTAGTTATGGAATTCACCAATACCTTCCATACCTTGCACAGCAAGCTGGGTTTCAAAGACTCCGAGCGACATTTGGTTCTAAAATACCGTGGGGCTCTACACAGATACACCCAAACTAAAATGGATTTTTTGGACATCTCATCACTCTATTCTTCTTATCTATATGTTATTAAAATCGAGCAGAATTTTAAGCACCAGAACAAAAGTGAGTTCATATATGCAAATCCACATTAACCAAAGTATGAGAAAGATGATCCTAACAAAAAGATTCCTGAAAACCAGTCTAAAGTACAGGAAAATAAGGGTCACGGAAAGACGAAGAAGGACACCGAAAAATGGGGCGATTTCCACAAAATCCCCTGACACAATACAGATGAATGTCACTCAAAACTGCCATTGGTGGCCGATATCAAATAAAAGGATCCAAACCCTGGTTTAGAATTTGATTATGAAAATACTGGTAAAAGACAGATCATCGACGTAGACCCCTCTATTATTTTCGCGACCGCGAAAATTCAACCAGAAGAACCAACAAATATTGAAGAGGGGGAGAGCCTTTTTCATTCACAGATGTGGGTGAAGGGGACCCCACTGGATTTTATTGTTGATAGCAGAAGCTAGAAGAACCTCATCTCAATAGATTCCATCAAAGAGTTGGGATTGTCGACAACACCACACTCGCAGCCATACAACATCGGGTGGCTTCGCTAAGGACAAGATCTTCGTGTCATCCAATAGTGTCGATTGTCATACGACATCTAGCCCTTCAAGGATGAGGCATTATGTGATTTTCCCCCACTGGATGTCTGTGATGTTCTCTTGAGCCAACCATATATGTGGAAGTGCCATGTTATTTATGAGTCCCGACCCCGTAGTGTCATTGTTACTTTGGGAGGTCAACTCTACAGAATACCAGAAATAGTTCCAACTATTGTTCCACCTAAACAGTGCCACAAGGTAGTATCTCATACTGCAAAATTCAGCTTCTTCACAATCTATTCAAAAGGGGAACAAAAGGACACTGTAACCAGTACAACCTCGCCTCAAGCACCTTCTATCCAAGAGAAGCAGGTCGACAAGGTTGCAGCAAAGTGAAAAGTTTCCTTCTGCACACCGTCCTCTCATGTATCTCAACTTGTTGAACATCCTCAGCCTCAACAAGTTCGTGACAGACTTCCACAAACTGAGCAACACGACATCTCCAACAAGGCAAGCAACTCACCAATATGCAGATTCAACAAACGCTTTTCCCTCTCCCCCGAGAACTCAACACAATGGAGAACATTGCTTCCTAAGGAGGGAGGATTGATACAGATGGATATCGGTGGCCACCCACCTTTTCCAACTATCTCAAAACAATTTTCTGGCAATTTTGGTAATTTATTGTTTTTAACAGTTTTCATTTCTGAAGCCATTTTGAGGCCCTAAACAATGTTTTTTGGGAAAACACGTTTGCAATATGGAAGTTTCTTCCATATTGCGCCTAAAATGAATCTCTGATCCAATTCTGTTATATTATTGAATATCTGCTATATCTTTTTGCATTTCTGTATTATATTTCTTCTCTCATTTCATGCCGAAAATAATCTGGATCAGTGGTATAAGAGCAGGTTGGTCTTCATCATTTTTTTCAGTGCATGTCCCCGATGAGGTCCAAGTATAGAAAGTTGGGTCTTGAGATTCTCTCTTGAAGAAAATATCTATCACACAACCAAGAAACCCTCAATGGCGTAAGAATAGAAAAATGACGGAGCAAACGATCCTATCAATTTGTTTCTTGAGCAACCTCTCACGCGACAGGGGGACAAAATGATGGAGAATTTTTTCCACATCTTTCAATGCCTGTCGATAGAAACATGGGAATTTTCATCAAGCGACCACTTTAGAAGCACCTCGCCTTTCAAGGTACAAGTTAATTTTGATATTCTTGTATTTGAAGGACAGATAGATGCAGAAGCCCTAGAAAAATGGTTAAATCTGCTAGAACGTTATTTCTCTATTCGTAATTTTTCCGACAGAGAAAATATCACCTTCACACTCCTTAAAGCTCTCCCTCATGTCAAACATTGGTGGGAAAGTTACTGGGAGAAAAGTTCCATAGAGGAGTCTTGAATATATGGGGCCGAGCCCACTTGGTATTTTTTTGTGGATGTAGTAAAGGAACAGTATTACCTTGTTAACAACTATGACGACCAATACATGAGATGGACCACACTACAAAAAGAGAGGGACCAAGAAGTTTCAGAGTTCACTAATACCTTCCATACCTTGAGCACCAAGCTGGGTATCAAAGACTCTGAGTGACATTTGGTTCTGAAATACCGCAAGGCTCTACATAGATACATCCAAACTGAAATGGATTTTCTGGACATCTCATCACTCGGTTCTACTTATCGATATGTTGTTAAAATCAAGCAGAAGTTTAAGCACCAGAACAAATAGGAGTTCAGATATGAAAATCCACAACATTCAAAGTATGACAAAGACGACCCTAACAAACAACTTTAGGAAAACCAACCTAAAGTACAGGAAAATAAAGGTCACAGAAAGATGAAGAAGGACACCAGAAAATGGGGCGATTTCCACAAAATCCCCTGGCACAAGACCGATGAATGTCACTGAAAATTGGTGGCCGAGATCAAAGATAAGGAGTTGAAACCTAGTTCAAAATATGATTATGAAAATACTGGTAAAAGACAGATCCTCAACGCAGACCCCACTATTATTGTCGCGACCGTAACAATTCAACCAGAAGAACCAACAGATATTAAAGAGGGGGAGCGCCTTTTGCATTCAAAAATGTGGGTGAAGGGGAAATTGCTTCATTTTATTGTTGATAGCGGAAGCCAAAAGAACCTCATCTCAGCAGAGATCGCCAAACAGTTGGGATTGTCGACAACACCACACCCGCAACCATACAACATCGGGTGGCTTCGCTAAGGACGAGATATTCATGTCAGTCAACAGTGTCGATTTTCATACGGCATCCTGCCCTTCAGGTATGAGGTTTTATGTGATGTTTCCCCATTAGATTTATGTGATTTTCTCTTGGGCCAACCATATATGTGGAAGCGCCATGATATTTATGAGTCTCGACCCCGTAGTGTCATTGTTACTTTGGGGGATCATCTCTACAGTATATCAGAGGTAGTTCTAACTATTGTTCCACCTAAACAGTGTTGCAAGGTAGTATCTCATACTGTAAAATTTAGCTTCTTCACAATCTATTCAAAAGGGGAATAGAAGGGCACTGCAACCACTACAACCTCGCCCTAAGCACCTTCTATCCAACAGAAGCAGATTGACAAGGTTGCAGCCAAGCACAAAGTTTCCTTATGCACACCATCCTCTCATGTATCTCAAATTGTTGAACAGCCTCATCCTCAACAAGTTCATGACAAACTTCCACAAACTGAGCAGTGGGATGTCTCCAACAAGGAAAGCAACTCACCAAGATTCAGATTCAGCGAATGTTTTTCCCTCTCCCCCGGAAACTCAATGAAATGGAGACCATTTCTTCCTAATGAGGGAGGATTGATCCAGGTGGATATCGGTGGCCACCCACCTTTTCTAACTAGCTCAAAACAGTTTTCTGACAATTTTGGTAATTATTATTTTTAGCAGTTTTCACTTCCGGAGCCATTTCGAGGCCATAAACGATGTTTTTTGGGAAAACAAGTTTGCAATATGGAAGTTTCTTCCATATTGCACCTAAAATGAATCTCTGATACATTTATGTTATATTATTGAATATTTGTGATATCTCTGTGCATTTCTGTATTATATCCCCGCTCTCATTTCGTGACGAAAATAATCTGGATCAGTGGTATCAGAGAAGGTTGCTCTTGATCGTTTTTTTCAGTTCATGTCCCCGATGAGGTCCAAGCATAGAAAGTTGGGTATCAAGATTTTCTCTCTTGAATACAATCGCCCTCGCACACCCAAGAAACCCTCAATGAGAAAATAAAAACGATGGAGCAGACTATCCTATCAATTTGTTTCTTGGGCAAGCTCTCACGCGGCACGGGGATGAAATGATGGAGAAATTTTCCCACATCTTTCAACACCTGCTGATAGCAACATGCACATCTTCATCAAGAGGCCACTTTAAAAGCACCTCATGTTTCAAGGTACAAGTTAATTTTGATATTCATGTATTTGAAGGACAGATAGATGTAGAAGCCCTAGACAAATGATTAAATCTGTTAGAAGTTTATTTCTCTGTTCACAATTTTTTTGAAAAATACAAGATCACCTTCACACTCCTTAAAGCTCTCCCTCATGTCAAACATTGGTGGGAAACTTACTCGAATAAAAGTTCCATGGAGGAGTCTGGAATATATGGGGTCGATGCCACTTGGTATTTTTTTGTGGATGCGGTAAAGGAACGGTATTACCCTATTGACAACTATGAGGACTAGTACATGAGATGGAACACACTGTGGCAAGAGAGGGACCAAGCAGTTCAAGAGTACACCAATACCTTCCATACCTTGTGCACCAAGCTAGGTATCAAAGACTCTAAGCGACGTTTGGTTCTGAAATACCGCGGGGATCTACACAGATACATCCAAACTGAAATGGATTTTCTGGACATCTCATCACTCAGTTTTTATTATCGATATGTTGTTAAAATCGAGCATAAGTTTAAGAACTAGAACAAATGAGAGTTTAGATATGCAAATTCGCAACAACCAAAGTATGAGAAAGATGACCCTAACAATTATCTTCCTGAAAACCAGTCTAAAGTACAGGAAAATAAGGGTCACAGAAAGACGAAGAAGGACACCGGAAAATGTGGCGATTTCCACAAAAGCCCCTGGCACAACACCGAGGAATGTAGCTCAAAATAGTCATTGGTGGCCAAGATCAAAGATAAGGATCCGAACCCTGGTTCAAAATCTGATTCTGAAAATACTAGTAAAAGGAAGATCATCGACGTAGACCCCGCTACTATTTTCGCGACCACAACAATTCAACCAGAAGAACCAACATATATTGAAGAGTGGGAGTGCCTTTTTCATTCATATATGTGGGTGAAGGGGACCCCACTACATTTTAATGTTGATAGCAGAATCCAGAAGAACCTCATTTCAGCAGAGGTTGTCAAACAATTGGGATTGTCGACAACACCACACCCACAACCATATAACATTGGGTGGCTTCGCCAAGGATGAGATCTTCGTGTCATCCAACAGTTTCGATTGTCATACGACATCTAGCTCTGCAAGGATGAGGTATTATGTGATGTTTCCCCACTGGATGTCTGTTATGTTCTCTTGGGCCAACCATATATGTGGAAGCGCCATGCTATTTATGAGTCTCGACCCCGCAGTGTCATTGTTACTTTGGGGGGTCATCTCTATAGAATACCAGAGGTAGTTCCAACTATTGTTCCACCTAAATAGTGTCGCAAGGTAGTATCTCATAGTGCAAAATTTAGCTTCTTCACAATCTGTTCAAAAAAAGGAACAAAAGGACACTGCAACCACTACAACCTCGCTCAAAGCACCTTCTAGCAAAGAGCAAAGTTTCTTTCTGCACATCATCCTCTCATGTATATCAACTTGTTGAACATCCTCAACCTCAACAGATTCATGACAGGCTTCCACAGACTGAGCAACGCGACGTCTCCAACAAGGCAAGCAACTTACCAAGATGCAAATTCAGCAAACACTTTTCCTTCTCTCCCGGGAACTCAACGCAATGAAGACCATTGCTTCCAAAGGATGGATGATTGATCCAGGCAGATATCGGTGGCCAACCACCTTTTCCAACTAGCTCAAAACAGGTTTTTGGAATTTTTGGCAATTTACTATTTTTCGGAGTTTTCACTTCCGGAGCCATTCTTAGGCCCTAAACAATGTTTTTTGAGAAAACAGGTTTGAAATATGGAAGTTTCTTCCATATTGTGCCTAAAATGAATCTCTGATACATTTATGTTATATTATTGAATATCTGTGATATCTATGTGCATTTCTGTATTATATCTCCACTCTCATTTCAAGCTGAAAATAATCTGGATCAGTGGTATCAGAGCAGGCTGCTCTTGATCATTTTTTTTAGTGCATTTCCCCGACGAGGTTCGAGTATAGAAATTTTGGTCTCGATATTGTCTCTCTTGAAGACAGTCACTCTCGCACACCCAAGAAACACTCAATGGTGGAAGAAAAGAAAAACGGCGGAGCAAACGATCCTATCAATTTGTTTCTTGTGCAATCTCTCACACGATAGGGGGACAAAATTATGGAGAATTTTTCCCACATACTTCAACACCTACCGATAGAAACATGTGCATATTCATCAAGCGGTCAGTTTAGAAGAACCTCGTCTTTCAAGGTACAAGTTAATTTTGATATTCCTGTATTTGAAGGACATAGAGATGCAGAAGCCCTAGACAAATGGTTAAATATGTTAGAAGGTTATTTATCTATTCACAATTTTTCCGACAGAGAAAAGATCACCTTCGCACTCCTTAAAGTTATCCCTCATGTCGAACATTGGTGAAAACTTACTGGGAGAAAATTTCCAGAGAGGTGTCTGGAATATATGGGGACGAGCCCACTTGGTGTTTTTTTGTGGATGCAGTAAAGGAACAATATTACCCTGTTGGAAACTATGACAACCAGTACATGAGATGGACCACACTATGGAAAAAGAGGGACCAAGAAGTTTTGGAGTTCACCAATACCTTCCATCCCTTGTGCACCAAGCTGGGTATCAAAGACTCTAAGCGACATCTAGTTCTGAAATATCGCGGAGCTCTACACAGATACATTCAAACTGAAATGGATTTTATGGACATCTCATCACTCGGTTCTACTTATCGATATGTTGTTAAAATCGAGTACAAGTTTAAGCACTAGAACAAACGGGAGTTTAGATATGCAAATCTGCAACAACCAATGTATGAGAAAAACGACCCTAACAAACAGCTTCCTGAAAACCAGTCTAAAGTACAGGAAAATAAGGGTCACAGAAAGATGAAGAAGGAAACTGGAAAATGGGGCAATTTCCACAAAATCCCCTTTCACAACACCGATGAATGTCACTCAAAACAATCATTGGTGGCCGAGATCAAAGACAAGGAGCCGAACCCTAGTTTAGAATCTGATTCTAAAAATACTGGTAAACGACAGATCATCGACATAGACTCTACTGCTATTGTCACGACCACAACAATTCAACCAGAAGAACCAACATATATTGAAGAGGGGGAGCGCCTTTTTAATTCATAGATGTGGGTGAAGGGGACCCCGTTCCATTTTATTGTTGATAGCGGAAGCCAGAAGAACCTCATCTCAGAAGAGGTAGTCAAACAGTTGGGATTGTCGACAACACCACACCCGCAACCATACAACACAGGGTGACTTCGCCAAGGATGAGATCTTTGTGTTAGCCAATAGTGTTGATTTTCAGATGGCATCCATCCCTTCAAGGATGAGGTATTATGTGATATTGTCCCACTGGATGTCTGTGATGTTCTCTTGGGCCAACCATATATGTAGCAGCGCCATGCTATTTATGATTCTCAACCCCGTAGTGTCATTATTACTTTGGGGGGTCATCTCTATAGAATACTAGAGGTAGTTTCGACTATTGTTCCACCTAAACAGTGTCACAAGGTAGTATCTCTTACTGCAACATTCAGCTTCTTCCCAATCTGTTCAAAAGGGAAACAGAAGGAGACTGCAACCACTACAACCTCGCCCCAAGCACCTTCTATCCAATAGAAGAAGGTTGAAAAGGTTGCAACAAAGCACAAATTTTCCTTCTGCACACCATCGTCTCATGTAGCTCAACTTGTTGAATAGCCTCAGCCTCAACAGGTTCGTGACAGACTTCCACAAACTGAGCAGCACGACGTCTCCAACAAGGCAAGCAACTCACAAAGATGCAGATTCAGCAAACGCTTTTCCCTCTCCCCCGTGAACTCAATGCAATGGAGACAATTGCTTCCTAAGGAGGGAGGATTGATCTAGGGGGATATCAGTGGCCACCGAACTTTTCCAACTATCTCAAAACAGTTTTCTGACAATTTTGGTAATTTACTATTTTTAGCAGTTTTCACTTCCAGAGCCATTTTGAGGCCCTAAACAATGTTTTTGGGAAAACAAGTTTTCAATATGGAAGTTTCTTCCATATTGCGCCTAAAATGAATCTCTGATAAATTTCTATTATATTATTGAATATCTGGGATATCTCTGTGCATTTCTGTATTATATCTCCTCTCTCATTTCGTGTCGAAAATAATTCAGATCAGTGGTATCATAGAAGACTACTCTTGATATTTTTTTCAGTGCATGTCTCCGACGAGGTCTGAGTATAGAAATTTGGGTCTCAGGATTTTCTCTCTTGAAGGCAATCTCTCTCACACACCCAAGAAACCCTCAATGGCGAAAGAAAAGAAAAACAATGGAGCAGACAATCCTATCAATTTGTTGCTTGAGAAAGCTCTCATGTGACAGGGGGACGAAATGATGGAGAATTTTTTCCACATCCTTCGATGCCTACCGATAGAAACATGCACATCTTCATCAAGCGACCACTTTAGAAGAACCTCGCCTTTCAAGGTACAAGTTAATTTTGATATTCCTGTATTTGAAAAACAGATAGATGCAGAAGCCCTAAACAAATGGTTAAATCTACTAGAAGTTTATTTCTCTGTTCACAATTTTTCCGACAGAGAAAATATCACCTTCGCAATCCTTAAATCTCTCCCTCATGTCAAACATTGGTGGGAAACTTACTGGGAGCAAAGTTCCACAGAGGAGTCTGGAATATATGGGGCCGAGCCCACTTGGTATTTTTTTGGGGATGCGGTAAAGGAACAATATCACCCTGTTGGAAACTATGATGAAGAGTACATGATATGGACCACAATGTGGCAAGAGAGGGACCAAAAAGTTCCAGAGTTCCCCAATACCTTCCATACCTTGTGCACCAAGCTGGGTATCAAAGACTCCGAGTGAAATTTGGTTCTGAAATACCGCGGGGCTCTACACAGATACATCCAAACTGAAATGGATTTTTTGGACATCTCATCACTCGGTTCTTCTTATCTATATGTCGTTAAAATCGAGAAGTTTAAGCACCAGAACAAACAGGAGTTCAGATATTCAAATCCTCAACCAAAGTATGAGAAAGATGATGCTAAAAAACAGCTTCCTGAAAAACAAATCTACACTACAGGAAAAGAAGAGTCACAGAAAGATGAAGAAGGACACCGGAAAATGGTGTGATTTCCACAAAATCCCCTCGCACAACATCGATGAATGTCGCTCAAAATAGTCATTGGTGTTCGAGATCAAAGATAAGGAGCTAAACCCTCGTTCAGAATCTAATTCTGAAAATACTAGAAAAAGATAGATCATCAACGCAAACCCCACTGTTATTGTCACGACTGCAACAATTCAACCAGAGGAACCAACATATCTTGAATAGGGGGAGCGCATTTTCCATTCACTGATGTGGGTGAAGGGGACCCCACTGCATTTTATTGTTGATAGCGGAAGCCAGAAGAGCCTCATCTCAGCAGAGGTCGTCAAACAATTGGGATTGTCGACAACACCACACCTGCAACCATACAACATCGGGTGGCTTCGCCAGGGAAGAGATCTTCATGTAAGCCAGTAATGTCGATTGTCATATGGAATCTAGCCTTTCAAGGATGAAGTATTATGTGATGTTTCCCCACTGGATGTCTGTGATGTTCTCTCGGGCCAACCATATATGTGGAAGTGCCATGCTATTTATGAGTCTCGACCCCATAGTGTCATTGTTACTTTGGGGGGTCATATCTATAGAATACTAGAGGTAGTTCCAACTATTGTTCCACCTAAATAGTGTCGCAAGGTAGTATCTCATATTGCAAAATTCAGCTTCTTCACAATCTGTTCAAAAGGGGAACATAAGGACACTGCAACCACTACAACCTCTCTCGAAGCACCTTCTATCACATAGAAGGAGGTCGACAAGGTTGCAGAAAAGCACAAATATTCCTTCTGCACACTATTCTCTCATGTAGCTTGACTTGTTGAACAACCTCATCCTCAACAAGTTCGTGACAGACTTCCATAGACTGAGCAACGCGACGTCTCCAAAAAGGCAAGCAACTCACCAATATGAAAATTCAGTAAACACTTTTCCCTCACCCCCGAGAACTCAATGCAATGGATACCATTGCTTCATAAGGAGGGAGGATTAATCCATATGGATATCGGTGGCCACCCACATTTTCCAACTGGATCAAAACAGTTTTTTGGCAATATTGGTAATTTACTATTTTTAGTAGTTTTCACTTATGGAGCCATTTTGAGGCCCTAAAGAAATATGGTAGTTTTTTGATATTTCACCTAAAATGAATCTCCTCGATGATACCTTTCCAACGGGCTATTATACGCCTATAACATAGATTGTATGCAAAAGTTACGACCCCTGGAATTTGATGTACTAACTTACCCAAACAGGGCCCACATGACTTTTGGCACTTCATCTCCTAGGGTTAGGTTTTTGGATGTCTAAGGTTTTTGGATTTCTTGTTTATTGTAAAAATTCTTTTAGAGCCTCATAGTAATCATCTTCTGGTGAATGCGAGTATCCGTCAGAACTCTTCTCAAAGATAAGCTGCCACCATTCTAGCGAGTCTTTCACTGTGTGTTTTTACAATCTCTATACATTTCTTTCATTAATAGAAATTGTGTATTACTGTATATATGTGTTTATGGTTGCATCTATGATACATTTATGTTATATTATTGAATATATGCAATATCTCTGTGCATTTCTATATTATATCTTCACTCTCATTTCGTGCCGAAAATAATCTAGATCATTGGTACCAGAGAAGGCTGCTCTTAATCATTTTTTTCAGTGCATGTCCCTGACGAGGTCCGTGTATTTAAAGTTGGGTCTCGAGATTGTCTCTCTTGAAGACAATCTCTCTCACACACCCAATAAACTCTCAATGGTGGAAGAAAATAAAAATGATAGAGCAAGTGATCCTCTCAATTTGTTGTTTGAGCAAGCTCTCACGCGATAGAGGGATGAAATGATGGAGAATTTTTCCCACATCCTTCAATGCCTGTCGATAGCAAGAGGAACATCTTCATCAAGCGACCACTTTGGAAGCACCTCACCTTTCAAGGTACAAGTTAATTTTGATATTCTTGTATTTGAATGACAGATAGATGCAGAAGCCCTAGACAAATAGTTTAATCTGCTAGAAGATTATTTCTTTGTTCACAATTTTTCTGACAGAGAAACAATCACCTTCTCACTCCTTAAATATCTCCCTCATGTCAAACATTGGTGGGAAACTTACTGGGATAAAAGTTCCACATATGAGTATGGAATATATGGGGCCGAGCCCATTTGGGTTTTTTTGTGTGGATGTGGTAAGGGAACAATATTACCTTGTTGGCAACTATGAGTACCAGTACATTAGATGGACCACACTACGGCAAGAGAGGGACTGAGCAGTTCCATATTTCCCAATACCTTCCATACCATGCGCACCAAGCTAGGTATAAAAGACTCTGAGCGAAATTTTGTTTTGAAATACCGCGGGGCTCTACACAGATACATCCAAACTAAAATCGATTTTTTGGACATCTCATGACTCGGTTCTACTTATCGATATGCTGTTAAAATCGAGCAGAAGTTTAAGCACCAGAACAAATGGGAGTTCAGATATGAAAATCCACAAAAACAAAAGTATGAGAAATATGGCCCTAACAAACAACTTCCTGAAAACTAGTTTAAACCACAGGAAAAGAAGGGTCACTGAAAGATGAAGAAGGACACCGAAAAATGGTGCGATTTCCACAAAATCCCCTGGCACAACACCAATGAATGTCGTTCAAAACAGTCATTGGTAGTCGATATCAAAGACAAGGAGCCGAACCCTGGTTCAGAATCTGATTCTAAAAATACTAGTAAAAGACAAATCATCAACGTAGACCCCACTGCTATTTTTGCGACCGCAACAATTCAACCAGAAGAACTAAGAGATCCTGAAGAGGGGGGTGGTATTTTTCAGTCACATATGTGGGTGAAGGGGACCCCACTACTTTTTATTTTTGATAGCAGAAACAATAAGAACCTCATCTCAGCAGAGGTCATCAAACAGTTGGGATTGTCAACAACACCACACCTGCAGCCATAAAATATAGGGTGGCGTCGCCAAGGATTTGATCTTTGTTTCAGCCAACAATGTCGATTGTCATATGGCATCCATCCCTTCAAGGATGAGGTATTATGTCATGTTGTCCCACTGGATGTCTGTGATGTTCTCTTGGGCCAACCATATATGTGGAAGTTCCATGCTATTGATGAGTCTCGACCCCGTAGTGTCATTGTTACTTTGGGGGATCATCTCTACAGAATACCAGAGGTAGTTCCGAATATTGTTCCACCTAAACAATGCCGCAAGGTAGCATCTCATACTGCAAAATTCATCTTCTTCATGATCTGTTCAAAAGGGGAACAGAAGGACACTGGAACCACTGCAGCCTCGCCCCAAACACCTTCTATCCAATAGAATAAAGTCGACAAGGTTGCAGCAAAGCGCAAAGATTCCTTCTGCACACTGTCCTCTCATGTAGCTCTACTTGTTGAACAACCTCAGCCTCAACAGGTTTGTGACAGACTTCCACAAACTGAGTAGCGCGATGTCTCCAGCAAGGCAAGCAACTCACCAAGATGTAGATTCAACAAACACTTTTCCCTCTCCCCCAGGAACTCAATGCAATGGTGACCATTGCTTCCTAATGAGGGAGGATTTATCTAGGTGGATATCGGTGGCCACCCACCTTTTCCAACTGGCTCATAAAAATTTTCTGGCAATTTGGGTAGTTTACTATTTTTAGCAATTTTCACTTTTGGAGCCGTTTTGAGGCCCTAAACGATGCTTTTTGGGAAAAAAGGTTTGAAATATAATAGTTTCTTCAATATTATGCCTAAAATGAATCTCCTCGACGATACATTTCCAATGAGCTGTCATATGCCTAAAACGGATATCGTATGCAAAAGTTACGGCCCCGGGAAGTTGATGTACTAACTCACCCAAACGGGGCCCACATGACTTTTGGCGCTTCATCTCCTAGGGTTAGGTTTTTGGATGTCTAGGGTTTTTGACATTATTGTTTATTGTAAAAAGGCCTTCAAAGCCTCATTGTAATCATCTTCTAGCGAATGAAAGTAGTCGTCACATCTCTTCTCAGAGATAAGCTGGCACCATTCTAGCGAGTCTTTCACTCTGTATTTTTATAGTCTCTGTACATTTATTTCATTAATAGAAATCATGTATTACTGTATATCTGTGTTTATGGTTGCTTCTCTGATACATTTTTTTTATATTATTGAATATCTGTGATATCTCTATGCATTTCTTTATTATATCTCCACTCTCATTTCGTGCCGAAAATAATCCGGATCAGTGGTATCAGAACAAGCTGCTCTTGATCGTTTTTTTCAGTGCATGTCCCAGACAAGGTATGAGTATACCAAGTTGGGTCTCGAGATTGTCTCTCTTGAAGACAATCTCTCTCACGCAACCAAGAAACCCTCAATGGCGAAAGAAAATAAAAATGACAGAGAAGGCGATCCTATCAATCTATTGCTTGAGAAATCTCTCACGCAACAGAGGGCCGAAATGATGGATAATTTTTCCCACATCCTTCAACGCCTGTCGATAGAAACAGACACATCTTCATCAAGCGACCACTTTGGAAGCACCTCTCCTTTCAAGGTACAAGTTAATTTTGATATTCCTGTATTTGAAGGACAAATAGATGGAGAAGCCCTAGACAAATGGTTAAATCTGCTAGAAGGTTATTTCTTTGTTGACAAATTTTTCAACCGAGAAAAGAACACCTTCGTACTCCTTAAAGCTCTCCCTCATGTCAAACATTGGTGGGAAACTTACTGGGAGAAAATTTCCACAGAGGAGTCAGGAATATATGGGGCCGAGCCTACTTGGGATTTTTTTGTGGATGCGATAAAGGAACAATATTACCATGTTGGAAACTATGAGGACCAGTACATGAGATGGACCACACTATGGCAAGACAGGGGACAATTAGTTTCAAAGTTCACCAATACCTTCCATACCTTGCGCACCAAGATGGATATCAAAGGCTTCGAGCTACATTTGGTTTTGAAATACCGTGGGGCTCTACACGGATACATCCAAACTAAAATGGAATTTTTGGACATCTCATCGCTCGGTTTTGCTTATCGATATGTATTTAAAATTGAGTAGAAGTTTAAGCACTAGAACAAATGGGAGTTCAGATATGCAAATCTGCAACAACCAAAGTATGAGAAAGACGACCCTAACAAACATCTTCTTAAAAAAAAGTCTAAACAAGAGGAAAAATGGGTCACAGAAAGAAGAAGAAGGACACTAAAAAATGGTGTGATTTCCATAAAATCCCCTGGCACAACACAAATGAATGTTTCTCAAAACAGTCATTGGTGGTCGAGATCAAAGATAAGGAGACGACCCTTGGTTCAGAATCTGATTCTGAAAATAATGGTAAAAGACAGATCATCGATGCAGACCCCACTGCTATTGTCGTGACCGCAACAATTCAACCAGAAGAACCAACAGATCCTGAAGAGGGGGAGTGCCTTTTTCATTCACAGAGGTGGGTGAAGGGAACCCCACTGCATTTTATTGTTGATAGTGGAATAAAGAGGAACCTCATCTCATCAGAGGCCGTCAAATAGTTGGGATTGTCGAAAACACCACACCCGCAACCATACAACATCGGGTGGCTTCGCCAAGGATGAGAACTTCGTGTCAGCAAGTAGTATCGATTTTCATATGACATCCAACCCTTCAAGGATGAGGTATTATGTGATGTTTCCCCACTAGATGTCTGTGATGTTCTCTTGGTCCAACCATATATGTGGAAGCGCCATGCTATTTATGAGTCTCAACCCTATAGTGTCATTATTACTTTGGGGGGTCATCTCTACATAATACCAGAGGTAGTTCTGATTATTGTTCCACCTAAACAGTGCCCCAAGGTAGTATCTCATACTGCAAAATTCAGCTTCTTAACAATCTGTTAAAAAGCGGAACAGAAGGACACTGCAACCACTACAGCCTCGCCCCAAGCACCTTCTATCCAACAGAAGAGGTCAAAATGGTTGCAGCAAAGCACAAATATTCCTTTTGCACATCGTCCTTTCATGTATCTCAACTTGTTGAACAACCTCAGCCTCAACAGGTTCATGATAGACTTCCACAAACTAAGCCGCGCGACGTCTCCAGTAAGCCAAGGAGCTCACCAAGATGCAGATTCAACAAACGCTTTTCCCTCTCCCATGGGAACTCAACGCAATGGATACCATTGCTTCCTAAGGAGGGAGGATTGATCCAGGTGGATATCGGTGGCCACCCACCTTTTCCAACTGGCTCAAAACAATTTTCTGGCAATTTTCGTAATTTACTATTTTTAGTAGTTTTTACTTTCAGAGCCGTTTTGAGGCCCTGAACGATGTTTTTTGGAAAATTAGGTTTGCAATATGAAAGTTTCTTTGATATTGTGCCTAAAATGAATTTCCTTGACGATACCTTTCCAATGGGCTATCATATGCCCTAAAACATAGAACGTATGAAAAAGTTACGACCTCGAGAAGTTGATGTACTAACTCACCCAAACGGGGCCCACATGACTTTTGGCACTTCATCTCCTAGGGTTAGGTTTTTGGATGTCTATGGTTTTTGGCATTCCTTTTTATTGTAAAAAGGCCTTCAGAGCCTCATTGTAATTATCTTCTTTCGAATGCGAGTAGTCATCACATCTCTTCTCAGAGATAAGTTGTCACCATTCTAGCAAGTCTTTCACTCTGTATTTTTACAGGCTCAGTACATTTATTTCATTAATAGAAATCATGTATTAATTTATATCTGTGTTTATGGTTGCATCTATGATATATTTATGTTATATTATTGAATATCCGTGATATCTCTGTGCATTTCTGTATTATATCTCCGCTCTCATTTTGTGCCGAAAATAATCCAGATCAACAAAACTCACACCATGGTCCTCCTAAAGATAAATGGTTTTGCATACCCACTCCAACATACTGCGGAAATAATGGACACTCATTCTTTTGATGGCATTTTTTCCTTTGCATTGTACACCCGAAGTCTTCCATTTTCTCCTTACCTTTATTTTTATATAACCAAAATGTCAATTTATTCAAGTCTTCTGTCAACTCTTCCATAATTGGATCTGTCTATTTATATTGTGTTTCCTATAACTATAGGGATTCTTATAGAGACTCAGCCCGACTTTGGAATTTTTACTGAATTAAAGGATACTTCAAGTTCGGAAATAAAGAGTTAACAAATCATTTTGCATGATGCATATCAGTAATAGAGTACTTCAACTTACTTTTTATCATCTTGAACTTCTAGTCCACCTCCTAGAGTGATTCTCTTGACTTTTGTTTGATCTCTATCATTTCATTCATAAACTGATCCTGTGAAGTTGGTTTCTGAAAATCATTGATTAATTGCCTCTTCACCTCTGCTACATTTGTAGGTGCTCATGTTGAGTTTTTCACTGCGAGACCCATGTACCGGTCTAATGTGTGGTCTTTGAATGTAATCATTATCTGAGCAACCTTCATATATTCATCTTTAATCTGTTTGGCCACCCAAATATTCTCACAAATGAAAAGATGCTTTTCTAGGTCATCTAAACCTTCTCTTCAGAACTATGGTAACCTAATAGTTGGATCTTGTCCTGTCATTGTGAAGTTTTTTTTACTACCACCTACTTCTGGTGTAGATACCTAACTGCTACATGTTGAACTTATATGTATGCTTGAACTTCCACTGAACCCACGTCCTCTACAAATTATTCTACCACTAATCACTTATTGGTTAACTGATTTTTCTTCTTCATATGTATTAGTCGTATATGGGGTTGTGGGTTCCACACTAATTCAAATATGTAATGGAGATCCTTTTTCTACGTCAGACTCGTGACCTCAAGTTTTCCTCTCATATGTGGTGCCCAAGATATCCTCAATCTCCCCCTTCACACAAAGATAATATACCTCTTCCTCGTCGTTGTCCAAGCCCTCTCGCTCAGTTAATTCCCTCTTCTTTCTATTCATATTATAATAGTAGGTCTGTCCTCTGTGTGTCACTCCTTCTTTCCTTATGATTTCCCTAGTTTGTTCACCATCCATCATGATAGGTGTTAGCGCTCAAAAGCACACCATCAAATTTTTTTAGCTCCTTTGTTAAATTTATGTCAAATTTGCCAAATCCTTAGGTATTTTTCCAGTTATCATAGCCTCCATATTCCTCATTGAGTCTTGATGAGCTCACATGGATTGATTATGACAGAAATCATGTAATCTTTGTCCTCTAATCTACATTCCAAACCCTTTCTTATCCTCCTAAAAATTTGGTATTATGGATATCATTGAATCTAGGTCAAGCCTATAGCTCTATTTATTTTACTTGAAAATGTCAAATTGGTATTGGCATTAACTACTTGAGTGTATGATTTTATTAGTTTTTTTTTGACAAAAACAAATAAATATTGGTTTTTTAGCCAACTTTCTCTCTATGGATAAAATTGGGTTTTATTTGGTTTCTCAGGTTTTATTCATGGTTTTGCTTCTTTTTGTTTAAAAAGAAAAAATTACCAAAATTATTGGGCTCATATGGCCCAATATCCAATTATCAATTCGACTAAGCATTGAAGACAAGTCCGAAGACAAGTCCGCGAGCTATCATCTAAGCACCCAACAACAACACAATGCACCAAAGTCGAGACCAAGCGCCCAACTACATGGAGGAGGAGCCCCACAGGGGGATTTTACATTGCTCAATGCGTCGAAGGATAATTATAACATTTATGGATATATACACCATGAACTATATTCATGGTGTATATATCCCAGAATAAATATAAATTTGGAAATATTTTTCCATGTTTAGGAGCCAAACTTCTGCTCCTCGTTTTTTTTCCCCATCAAAACTGGGTGGTCTGATTTTTTTAAATTCATCGGTCAATTCAGCTATGTTCCATTTCCTTTACTTATTTTTAGGTGATCTATTTTGTAAGGTGATGTCTTCAGAACCATTGTTACTGTTTTCCTCAGTCATCGATGTTATTTTGTCGCTAAACGTCGGATTTTATCTTCTCTCATGAGATTCATCATTAGAGAATTCCTTCTTGGAGTTACTAGAATTATTTCCTACATTCTTATTATGTTTCATCTCAATCATGTTTTTAAGCAAGATTTCATTTAATTCCTCTTCTTCTTTACTTGCTTTTAGCAATTTTTCATTGTCAGATTTGATACTCTGCAATTTGGCCTTTATAATTCTCACGGTTTCAAGTACCTCTAATGGATTATTTTGAGGATGTTCATTGTTCAAATCTACATACATTTCAGGTCGGCTTGGTGGTGTTTTTCCCATTTCGTCAACCATGGTGTCTATTGTTGTTTCTGTTAAGTTCACAAAAAATTTATGTTAAGAGTTTTGTTTACATAATTATTGTAAAGTTGAACCTATACATAATAGATATAGCTAAACAATAATACACACATTTGCAGAGAGAATTTGAGAAAGAAGAAGAAGGACAGAAAAGAGTAGAAGAATTATCATTAATCGTTATGAATAATAAGTAATTTACACATGATATACTATGTATAACTCAATGAGTGTGCACTGGAGGAGAACCAATGTGCCATAGTGGTGGTCTAGAGTGATATGGACACACACCATCAGTTACGGAAGTGAAATTCCACCTAGTCTAGTCTCTCAGGTAGTTATGGGACTGAACTTCCACCTAGTTGAGTTAACTAGTCAACTACTCTTAAGTTAATTGACTGAACAAAGAGTAGTGAGGAGTTAACTCAAGAAATCAAGGGTAATGTGGCAGTTTGGTGATGATCCCAAGGAAAGTGGGCATTAGCTGGTGATGATCCCAATGTTTCATGGTGACAAAACCAATGCAACATCTAAACTCAACTCAACTAGTCAAACTGAAGTGTCAATTGAAAGAGAATATTCTCCAGGTAGAATATTCTCCCCTAAAATATAGGAGACTAGATAATGACTAATTGTGACTAACAAGAAAGGAAAAACCTTAGGAAAAATAAATCCTATGTGTGTGTGAAGTAACTCCAACACCCCCCGTGAACATCACTATGGTGAAAATAAAGAATGGGTCCCATCAACGAGGCCATGTTAGGTACTCAAATACAAAAGATACACTTAAATAAAGTGAGGAAAGAGGGAAAACCTCATGGGAAAACCCCCCCTGAAGGTAAAATGTATGTAAAAAGAAGAACTACAGTTGTTAGGAAACTTTGTCCTTCAATCAAAGACTACTTCACAAAGAATGTAACTTCTTCTTAATGAAGGTCTTGGTGAAGATGTATGTCATTTGTTTTGTTGAAGGAAAAAATTGTAGGTCAATGATCCCCTCGTGTACTAAGTCCCGGATTTAGTTCATGTGGATCTCGATGTGCTTCGTCTGCTGCCTCTGAACTGGATATCTGAAGAACTTTAGAGTGCTCTGGTTTTCACACTAGATGACGATCAACTAATGAAACTAAATGCCCAACTTAGTGAGAAAATGTTGTAGCCACATAGCCTGAATGGTTATGTTAAACACCCCTTTGTAATCTACCTCGGCTGAAGATAGAGAAATAGAATATTGCTTCTTGCTCGACCAACAGATAGGCCCGAAACCAAGACTGAGTGAGTAACCAGATGTGGACTTGTGATCAGTGATATTTCCAACCCAGTCAGAATCAGTACTCCCAATGAGATCTAATGTAGATTTTGTTGCATAATTAATCCCAAAGGTGATGGTGCCCTGTACCTATCGAAGGATACACTTTGAAACCTTCCAATGTAGCTCATGTGGCTCTTGCATGAACCTGGAAAATGCACCAACTACATAGGAGAGGTTTGTTCTTGAGTATGTGAGATACCAAAAGATCCCCACTAGTTGTCTGTATAATGTGTTGTCAACCAGTGGAGTCTCCCTGCCATCCTCAAGTTTGACTACTGATAGGAAAGGAGTCAGAGAAGACTTGTAGTCTATCATGTGAAATCTCTCAAGGAGATCTCATGCATACTTGGCTTGAGACATTTTGATGTCTAATACATCCTGACTGATCTCGATTCCAAGGAAGAAGTGTAGCAGACCCATGTCTGTCATCAAAAACCTGTCATGTAGAATCCTCTTGAATGCAACAATCGCTAAAGTCGAGCAACTGATGATCAAAAAATTATCAACATACATAACTAAAAGTAGAAGTGAATCATCTGTCTTGAGCATATAGACATTTGGGTTTGATTTACAACATACAAAGTTCTGTGACAATAGGTAGGAGTTTGTCTTGGAATACCATGCCATCAAAGCCTGCTTGAGGCCATGAAGGGACTTCTTCAGTCGATAGAGCAAAGATGATTCTTGCATAAATCCCTAGGGCTGCTCCATGTATATCTCCTCAGAGAGATCACCATGAATAAATGCATTCTTCACGTCCATCTGATGGAATTCCCATCCTTTGGTTGTCGTAATGGAAAGTGCCAATCGTATGGAATCCGTATTCGCTATTTGAGTGAAGGTCTCATCATAGTCAATACCATGAACCTGCTGAAAGCCTTTGGAAACAAGCCTAGATTTGTATCTTCTAATATGTCCATCCACTGCACTCTTGGTCCTGTAGACCCATCTGCATCTGACAAGTTTCCTCCTAGAAGGAAGGGGAACCAGATCCCAAGTTTGGTTCTCGAGGAGGGAGTTGTACTCCTCCTACATGGCGGATTCCCAAAAGGGATTTCCAGCAGCCTCTCCATAAGACTGTGGATCTGAATACTAAACCAATAAAATATTCCTGGAGGGAAATGGTTTAGTGGATGTGAGTGAAACAAGAGGCTCCTCGAAATTAGATCGAGTCCTCCTATTATCGGTTGGATCACCAATGAGATCCCCTGCATATTGAAGGGTAGTCTGTGCCCACTTAGGCCTCTGCTCTGGCTCTACAACCTCATCTGGATGCTCTGACTCTGCATCTGACTGTACTAACTTTGAATCTGATTCATCTGAATCCTCTGAATTAGAACTCTCATTTGAAGAAGATTCAAGATGTGCATTCTCATCATCTTGGACAGGTGGAAGAATGAAGGTGTCTGCATGTGGCTACTGAGGTGCATGCGAAACACTTTCCTTGAATTGGAAACTTTGATAAATGATGAGTCGGTCTGAGGAAAGGTCAATAATTCTATATCCCTTCACACCATCGAGGTATCCAACAAAAATGCACTCAATTATATGTGGATCAAGTGCCTTCCTCTTTTCAGAGGGAATCTGAGCCCGTGCACATGAACCAAAAATGCGAAAGTGGGTCACTTACGGTTTGAGGCCACTCCAAGCCTCATAGGGGGTCTTATCCTTAACAGATCTATGTGCAGATATTTTTTGGATGTATGTTGTACAAATAAGTGCTTCATCCCATAGTCTCTGTGGTATTGACTTTGCATGGAACATGCAAGATGCTATCTCCTTTAGAGATCTGTTTTTCCGCTCAACAACTATGTTTTGCTGCGGACTATAGGGAACTATGTGATGGAAATGAATCCATGACTCATGGAAAGGATTATGGATCTCATAATTTACATATTCTCCCTCGTTATCAGTTCATAGGACTTTGATCTTCTTTCCCGACTGTGTCTCAACTAGGGCTTTGAAATATTTGAGGTGTTGAAAGACCTCGAATTTTTGCCTGAGAAAGTAGATCCATGTAAAACGTGAGAAATCATCAACAAAAATGAGAAAAAACCTCACTTTGTTGATGGATAGATGTGGAAAAGGACCCACAAGGTCATTATCGATCATATCTAAAGGTGTGGAAGCTTTCCGAGACTTTCCTTTGTCGAATTTCTCTTGAGGGTGTTTTCTGAGAACACACCCCTCACATACTCCCTTGGAGAAATGGATGTATGGTAGACCATCAACCAATATTTCCTTGCTAATATGTTGCATGTATCTAAAATTCAAATGTCCAAACCTTTTGTTCCATATCCTACTACTTTCATTAGCATGATTAAGCAGTAAAGCAAGATCAGGTTCAATGAATTCAGAAAATGTATTCAATATAGACTGATGATTTGCCTCACCGGTAGAAAGCCTAGAGTTGTTTTGCATGTCATAGATTTCCACATAATTTGGTGTGAATGTGAATTTCTTTCCGGTGCCAGAATTCTCTATATGATACACAGAGAGAAGGTTGACATAAAGTTTGGGAATGTGCAACACATTCTCAAAGCTTCCGTTGGTGACTTCGACAGAACAGTTGTCCCCCATCAGAATAGGAGGACCTTTGCATGTATCCAAAGAAGAATATACTACTTTTTAGGCAGGCATGTGATGTGATTCTCCTGAATCTATGATCCAAGCATCGGGAGAGGATTTGATGGAAATCAATGCATGGCTAGAATTTCCTTTCTTTTAACAGATCTTTTGGATTCTTCTTCTTGGAACCCTCAGGGATGTGATCTCCAAGGTTGTTTTTATGAAGTATTTGAGACATCATATCTTCTTTTTTTTTGCATACATGTGGATTCCGAATGGAATCCTTTGTGACAGTACATGAATTTCTCCCCTTTTCTTCCCTTTTCCCCTTTGGATCTGGAGGCATCGGTGAAGGACTTTGTGTACCCTTCCTTCTTTGGATGTGCATGAGATTTCCGTTTATATTTATATTTATATTTTCGATATTTGTGGCTGCCACCAAGCATAGTGAGTGCATGAACCCTTGGGCCTTTGATTGTGCCCATGTTTATGAGCTTGGTTTTCTCTTGTGTTAGGGATTCGATAAAGTCCTCCAGAGGATAAGCTGACAGAATGGAATGTGTATACGAATATAGATAATTTAGGAACAAGATTGGAGAGAATAGTGAGAACCATTTGTTTCTCCTCCTTCGATTTATCAACCCCGCAAGCTTTAAGTTGCGATAGTAAATCCTTGAATTTTGTAAAGAAATCTTGGATATTGTCGAAGCTTTTTGGATCCAATGTGAGCAGATCCACATCTAGAATGTGCCCCTCATCTCATCATGTTTTCTAAAGAGCCCTTCCAAGGTGGTCCAGGATTCATTGGGAGTCTTATAGGAAGATATTTGAAAAAGGAGATCGGGAGAAATAAGACTGCAAATTGTTTCGAGTGCCTCATCCATGCAATTTAAATACTTGCATTTTTCTATGGTTGATGTCGATTTTGTATCTGTATTAAAGTTTAACCTGTACAACCCTCTGATTCGGAGATGTATGGATATTTTCTCCTCCCATGAAAAATAGTTGTAAGGTGTAAGAATGAATTCTTTTTGGAAATCCATCTTTTCGTTGTCTTCAATCTTTTGTACCTGCAAAAAATTTTGGTGTAGCTTTTGCTTAGCAGTCTGTCAGCTCTGATACCATGAAAATGTGTTGAACCTACACATAATATATCTAGATAAACAATAATAAACACATTTGCAGAGAGAATTTGATAAAGAAGAATAATGAGAGAAAAGTGTAGAAGAATTCTCATTAACCGTTATGAATAATGAATAATTTACACATGATATACTCTGTATAACTCCATGAGTGCCCACTGGAGGAGAACCAATGCACCATAGTGGTGGTCTATAGTGATATGGACACACACCATCAATTACGGGAGTGAAATTCCACATATTCTAGTCTATCGGGAAGTTACGGGAGTGAACTGCCACCTTGTCTAGTCTCTCAGGCAGTTACGAGAGTGAAATGCCACCTAGTTGAGTTAAGTAGTCAACTAGTCTTCAATTAACTGACTGAAAAGAGAGTAGTGATGAGTTAACTCTAGAAATCAAGAGTAATGTTCTAGTCTGGTGATGATCCCAAGGAAAGTGCACATTAGTTGGTGATGATCCCAATGTTGCATGGTGACAAAACCAATGCAGCATCTAAACTCAATTCAACTAGTCAAACTGAAGTGTGAACTGAAAGAGAATATTGTCCGGGTAGAATATTCTCCCATAAAATATAGGAGACTGGATAATGACTAATTATGACTAATAAACAAGGAAAAACCGTAGGAAAAATAAATCCTAGGTGTGTGTGAAGTAACTCCAACATTCTGCAATAATTGTGTACATTATTTATGTAGCGGTTTAAATGGATTGAGACCATAAGGCCCCAATGTTTGGAGCCTGCTCTGATACCATTTGTAACGTCACCTCAACTCAATTTTGTTTTATTTATAAATATGGCATCATCAATCATTGATTCATTATTACTTTCATTAAGATTATTGGTGTATACTAAGATGAACATTTGATCCGGATTTATGTAGGAACACAATGAAATACAGAAATACACATAAACGTGGAGATGCAGCGGAAATAAGAATTCATTTCATTAATAACAAATGACTAAAAAATGCTTACAGACAAAATCGAAATAAACTAGCTAGGGCGCCGGTAGCTTATCTCTGAGAAGAGATGTGGTGGCTACTAGCCTCAGAACTACCTATTACAATGAGGCTCGAAGGCCTATATATTACTAAGAAACAATGGAAAACCCTAAACATCCAAAAACCTAACCCTAGGAGATTAAACACCAGAATATGGGCCCCGTTGGGGCAAATTGGTACATCAATTTCTCGGGGTCGTAACTTTGGCATACTATCTCCGTTTGATGCACATGATACATCGTTAGAAAGATCTATCCGATGACTACACTGTTGAAAGAAGATATCAAGTCTAGAATAAACTCATATTCGTCGGAGCATTCATGCCCAAAAAATGTCATTTAGGACCTCAAAACAACTCCGGAAGTTCAGGACACGAAGAATTGCTAAAAATAGTAAATTGTGCTACAATTAAGGAAACTGAAAAAATGAAAGAAACAATGGTGTGGGTCCAAGTGGAATAGGTGGGTGGCCACCAATATCCACCTAGATCAGTCCTCCCTGTTACCCATGATTTTGGTCGTCATGATGATGTATTGATGATGGTGTACTCAGGCTCTTCATAAGAACTTTCTCCTGAGAAAAGTTACTTTCATCTCTTCCCAGAAAACTCCTTTTTGAAGAAGGTTCACAGGATGCTAATATATTAGGGTGCGAGAATGACCCATTCTCGTAGGTTTCCTTAAGCCAGGGTGCGAACTTCTCGCACTGTGTTGAATAGCTAGGGTGTGAACTTGTCCTAAAGCATGGAAAAAGATGAATTATCGATGTTTCTAGAAGGGAATCTTCTAGAAGAATGGGTCGGCATTCGAATGGTTATCCTTGTACTGGATTCCCTGATATTGTGGGATCATTCTTATCCAAGTAACTATCTCATTCTCTCTTATATATTGAGGGAATTCTCATGGAAAAGGTTAAGCAAGATTCATTGGAGAATTGGTGAAAGAATTGTGTGAAGGACTTAGCTTGAACATCAGCTTGGAGACTCTAGCAAGTCTATCAAGAGGATTTGATGTTGTTCATGCAAGGATTGAGCAAGTGTGTGTGTTGGAGCCAAGAGACATCGAAAGGAAGCTTGCGACATCAAGGCTATCAGGTTGTAATCTTTACTTTCAATTAATATGCTACAGTGGCATGTCCCTTTCCCATAAAGCTATTCTCGCTTTATTGTGTAATTCCTTGATCATACACCTAAGTTGACAGTTGAATATATTTTTCTATCTTCACTTTGGTTGGTTTGTGTTGTCTTGGTCTTGACCTCACGAGAGCACTAGAGCGAAGCGGGAGCAACATAGACCCTAGGAAGCGATACAAAGGTATGTTACTTGTTCCTTCCTACTAGCTAATTCAATGGTCAAAACTTAGGGAAAGAGTCATGTATTGTCTTGTTTTGTTCTAGATCCAGGTGGATCTAGGGAAATATGTTAGTGTGCGCACCTACTGATTAGTCTGATAAAAAAATTGGTGACTCCACTCGGGAGCATCCCATTTTCTTTGTGGATTTTGGTGTTTTTCCATGGCCATTTTCTCTTGTTTTATCCTTCTCCATTCATATCAATCTCTGAGTCTTTAGGATACCCTGATAGACCCTCTGGGTCCAGAGGCCTCTTCAAATTTTGTGTCATTTTCCAAAACTTTGACTAGTTTCAGAGGTTCTCGCACTGCACTCCACAGTAGCCTGCGAGAATCTAAAGAGTTCGCATCCTGCCTTTAGGCTTAGTGTGAGTTTCTCGCACTCTACTCAAGGGCCACCTGTGAGAATCACTCATTCACACACTGTGTAACACTCTCAGCCTATGAACCCATTTTTTCAAACTTTTGGATTTGAATTTTGGCATCTTCAACTGCCCAGGTCAGTCTAGGTGCCTCATAAGAGTTACTTATACCATTAATTGATGTTCATCTTGTCTTCGTTTTCATGCATGGACAGTCTTAGGATTTCCAAGGCTTTTCTTGTCACTTCTGTCTTGGCTTTCGTTTCTTGACTTTTCTTGGCAAAGCTATACTCTCTGATTTCATAATCTGAGTGTGTTTGATTATTTAAGAACCGGTGATCGGATGAAAGTTGAGTTTTCTTGGTCTTTATCATTTGCTTATTGTTTGAAAGATCACTTTTCTTATGCAATTGAAAAGACTAGATTGGTTTGCTTGTTATTTTTGTTTTCATTGAAAGAGTGGTTTGGGTTTTTATCATTGCTTGTTCATTGGTTTTTTATTTTCTGTACTCTCACTATCATGGTGTGGATCCTTTTTGAAAATTGAACAAACTTTTTTCTTTCAAAAAATCATTTTCGTCTTTGAAAACATTGAAAATCAATTGTTGAAATTATTGAAAAAGAAGCAATAGAGAATTGTTATTGATGCGTGATTTGTTGCATTTGCATTTTAAAGGAAATTTTGCATTGCAGTTCAAGGTTGATCTAGAAAAATTTCTCTTTCCCTCCCATACATAGGATTCATTGAACGAAAAGTGATATATTTCATTCTTATCCATGCATCGTTGGGTCAAAGTCTAATACAACATAAGTTTCATCTTCGTTTCCTTTGAGTAAACAACAACTCTTAATAACAATGCGCAATCATAAAATTTAACTAGTAACTCTTTTCTAGGGCTCTATTACACCAACATTTAGCTAGGCTCGTGCTTTGGAGTAGGAAGAGAGATACACTCTTCAAAGCAAAAAACACACAATAGCATCTTGTGTTAGGGAGTGTTAAATTCCATTTGCAACATATTGTCCTGGGAATCCCTTCTCACACAAGGGTCAAGCACGAGGTCGCATTGATATTGACAGAGTTACTCACCCTGCTTTGTTGATATCAGTGTAGATATTTCACGTATTACGGGGATCACTCGAAGGTATACCCACAATGATGAGTGGAAGCCTTTTGAGTTGATTTTGGGCTAGATACCCTGCCCTTGCGTGTGGATCAGACTGTCGACTATCCCCCCAGGATTTATTGTTGTTGGTGGTGACCTTAGTGGCCTATCTTTATAGGTTCTTACACGAGGTGACTGTGAAGGGAAAAGTCTTCACGGTACCTGGAATTGACGTTGACCAAACTCACTTGGGCTCCTTGGAGGGTATACCCACGATTATGTGTGGGATCTTGCACCAACGTGTAAGTCCATTAAGAAGGTCGTCAGCTTAACTTTTTCACCCTAGCCAAACCCCTTATCGTCTCGTTGTTGCGACGTTGGATTTCATCACCAACTAGTGGCTTCAGAATTATAAGGTCTTGTTTGCTTGGTGATTGCTTCCTAGATTTTGTTTTCTAGCGCGTGTTGTTTGTTTGTCGAAGTTGATCGTAAGATTTTCTTCGTGAAGTTTGTCACTCATTTACAATATCTCCTCCATGTCGTTCATGTAGAATGCAGGGTTTATCTCCAGAGCATCTGGAAGGTTCTCAACCCTTGCCTACAAGTACACCTGAGGGTTCTCCTCGGCAAAGTGAAGTCACAGTCATCACCACACCACAAGTGGAATGCACTGACTCTCTAGAATGTTTTCGAATTAGAAATACTCGAGAGGACTTTCGACTTCACCGTGATTCTGAGCAATCGTTTATGCGACTGAATTCTTCCGGAGACTTAGTTGTTACATCTTCTAGATCACCAGTTGGACCCTTTCCAGGCATAGAAGGCCAAGATCTTTTTTGGTCTACAGGTGTTTTCCGACAGGACCTTTTTGGTCCAAGTTCACCTGTGATTTCTGAAATCAACCCACCTGTGATTACCGAAATCTCTAGTCCAGAGACAGTACCGTTGAATACTATTTATCAATTTACCATCCCTGCCAAAATGGCCCATCTCACAGATACTACGAGTGTTCCAACCGGGTTTACTGCGGTTAGTCTTGCTCCCATCAACACACCGCGAATGCCCAATGTCACTCCGACACTACCACCTAGATATCGTGCATTGAATGCTTCTATTCATACTCCTGCGCAAACTCCATCCGGCTCTCCTGGTGGTCCTTCTTCTTCTGGGCACTCTCTTCCCAGTTTTATTCCAACACGTTGTTTAGTTTTTCCTAGATCTCTGGTAGTCCTGTCACCATCTTTATAGCGCCTTGTAATGTAGGTGATAAAATATCCTATGCCATAATTCACTGGGATTCATAGTGTCATGAATTAATGTTGAATATGATCACCCATTCAATTTGTAGAGTCCTCCCTCTTGAACTCTAATCACCACAACATCATCAAAAGTCCTCCCTCTAGACCACATAAGAACTTTTGCATCAACAAATGCAACTCTGGAACCCTTCTCATCCAATGTTTAAATCGAGAGAAGGTTTTTCTTCAATCTAGGAACATAGAGAAATTCCTTCATCTTCATTTTCATTCATGAGTCTAACTTGTAGGATGCTTCTCCTACACCTTTGATCGGATACTAATAGTCATCTCTCAATTTCACCTTGTGTGGTGAATCCTTCTGAGTAAGGTTAGACAAGGATTCTATATAAACTCTCATGTGCTTGGAAGCACCACTATCCACTAGCCAAATGTCACTTCCATGAGTGACAATTTGTGTAAGGGATGAGATAAGAACATAATCCTCATCACTTGATTCATATTCCTTTGAAACCTTCTTGGGTGGCTCATCATCTTCAACTATATGAACATGATTCATTTTACCTCCTTTCTTTTTCCCCTGGTCTCTGAATGAGGGAACAATTCCTAGAAATGTGTCTCGTTTTATGAAAACATAACCATCTGATATTTGGGTTATTTCTTCAGCCCTTCTAAAATTTGTTTGGTGAGGAGGGTTCTTTCTTTCTCTTTCCTTTATTGGTGTGGGAGGCTAGGGATTGATCATCATCTACAATCTTCTCTTCTCTTTCTTCCTTCCTTTCTTCTTCTTGGTTGCGATCTTCCCATTGCCTAATGAACTTGGGTAGCCTCCTTCTTGAGAATATACCTTGAATAAATGCATCCCATGACCTTGGGAGGCCATTCAAGGTGGTCATCACCATTTATTCTCCATTCACTATATCACCAATGGCTTCTATGTGCTCCTTGATCTCGTTCACTCTTGAGAAGCTACAGTGGATGGTTTCTAAATTATGCATCCTCATGTTCCTTAACTGA
>ML821900.1:71128-84944 GCA_009831015.1 Picea engelmannii
GATACAAAGGGAGAGAAAGAGAGGGGGAATAGAGAGAGAAAGAAGGGCATAGAGAGAGTGAGATTGAGACTAACCACGAGGAGAGAGAGAGAAAGGGTGGGAGAGAGGTGGAAGAGAGAGGGGGTATAATAGGGGAGGGAGGGATAGAGGGAGGGGGGAGGGGAGGGAACAGAGGGAGTGGGTGTGAGAGTCTGAGGCATGTCAAGGAAATGTATATGTCTAGGTATTTCCATTCCTTGTGATGTCTAGGTATTACCATGTATAGGAGTGTGAGAGAGAGACAAACATGGGGGTAGAGAGGAAGAGGGAGAGGGAGATACAGAGGGGGACTAGATGTAGGAGACAAAGAGAGAGAGGGTGGGAGGAAGGGGGGAATGTAAAATAAGAAATAGCTTATAGGAGCATGTGTCTTCTCTTAGGAATGCATGCATGTTCCTATAGCGTGTGTGCGTTCCTATAGAGCGCGCACACTCTTAAGAATGTGTGCACATAGTTTTGAATTCAATTTTTTTTGGGCAAGATTGACAACTTGTATGATTACTTCATTCCCTTGGATTTAGGTTTGGGATGAAAAACCTAGTGGTTCAGTCTGTAAATTGATAAAAACTTCCATTTTTGTGAATATCTCTCTATATCTCTGTCTTTGACGTTATTTTTCTATAGGATAAACAATTCAGTTGTTGACGAAACTATAGACATAGATAGAGTCGACTATGTAGATACCATATATATATATATATACATATATTCAATTCATATTGTTTAATATTTTTAATCTATTTTGGTCTTCGCATATATCAAAATCCTAGAATAGAGGAGACTGATATCTACGATCTAAAAATAATATTTTTTTTTTATCTTGTTAAGACCCTCTTAGCCTACACAAACAAAAGGTGTTGGAATTTCAAGGATATTTTGACTTTAATAATTTTAAAGAAATATAAAATTAATATTAGAAATTTTCAAAAAATACACCGCACTAGAACAACAGGTTCTCTACAAGCATACAAGCTTTTGGAATGAAATTTCATTGTTAAGGGACTAACACCTAGACAAACAAAGACATATACCTTATATTTTGTTGGAAAAATAACATACGATTATTAGAAAAATCAAATTTGACATAGTTGTTCACAATTTCTCTGAATAAAAGTTGTATATTTGGAAAGCTAATTCAATTTCCTACATTTCATCTTCTTACACCATATTCCAATTCATTGTAAAAGTACCTTGAATAATCCCTCAAGGTTAACATATTGTTGATTTTCCAAATTTACATTGTCACTAACCAGCGTCATGAGAGACCATCATTAACTTACACACCCTCTTATATAACATTAAATGTATTCTTTATCTTCATTTCTATAATTTAATCATATAAAACCTATTAAAAAAGTATCTAGATATATTTTTTTAATCTAATAATATAAAAAGCCTATTTAAGATATTTATACATACCAAATAGAATCATTGTAGGGATAAGATACTCTACAATTATATACACAGAAGATATGTTCATTAAAAAATAATGACAAAAGAAATAAAAACTAATCATTATAATAAAAAGAAATATCAAAAAATATTATTATAATAATACTAAAATGTAATAATAAACTAAATCTTAATAATTTAAAAAACTTTAATGAGTGCTAAGCATTATGTATCTTTTAGTAAACATTATTGTTAATTAAACAATTATATGCTGAGCATTATGTATTTTTTTTAGTAAACATTATTGTTAATCAAACAATTATATACCTATAAGACGTGTTAATAAAAAATATAACGGGAAAAAATAAAAAACTGATCATTATAATGAAAATAAATATAAAAAAATAATTAAAATAATACTAAAATATAATAATAAACTAAATCGTAATAATTTACAAAACTTTAATGAATGCTAAGCACTATGTATCTTTTATGTATATTTTAGTAAACATTATTGTTAATTAAAATAATTAATGATGTTAGGATACATATTTCAGTAAACATTATTGTTAGGAGAATAATTAACGAGTGCTCATCACTATGTATCTTTTAGTAAACATTATCGTTAATTAAAACAATTAATGATGTTAGTTAAAATAATTAAAGATGTTAGGATATATATTTTAGTAAACATTATTGTTAGTGGAATAATTAATAATGCTAAAATATATATTTTTCATTATTGTTAATTAAAACAATTAATGATGGTTATGTATCTTTTAATAAACATTATGGTTAATTAAAATAATTAATCATGTTAATTAAAAGTTAAAATAATTAATGATGTTAGGATATATATTTTAGTAAACATTATTGTTAGTAAAATAATTAATGATGTTAAAATATAACTTTATAGAGTGCTATGTCTATCAGAGTAGCTAGAGAGGGGTGACAGAGAGTTCAGGGGAAATTGAGGGGTTTTATTGGGCCCGACTTGCATTGTTCATCATCAGTTTCTATTCCTCACAGCTTGGTTTTGGTTTCGTTGCACTCCAACAATTTTCGTAATTTTGAGTTATTATGAGTCATATCTTAATTAATTTCACTAAGAAGGTCATAATGGGTATATTACTTGGAGAAACCTCTTAGTGTAATAGCTCATCGGAATCGGGAAGAAGAGCACTACAAGATAAGATGATGAGAAGTGACTTTCAGTGGCCGAAGAAGCCATAAGGATGGATAAATCACTTTTTAGAGGTAAAATAAATAATTAATTAATTAATTATGTGATTTAATCAAGGAATAATAAAATAAAGTAAAATTCACGTGGAGGGATAAAGTCAACAATGAATAAGGGTTTCAGCAGTGAATTAGGGTTTTGGAAAGCTATAAGAGAAAAGTCAGCGACCTACTTCATGAATATGCAGATTATGACTTGTCATTGAGGAGAATAGGTGCATCTCAGGAGAGATAGTTCAGTGGATTCCAGGAGGAAGACACTAGTTGGTTTTTTTCGGTGTTGAGAGACACACCCTATTCCCCGGGGAGATCATTTAGGTCTTCCATCATTCTTCAGCAGCAGTTACACATTGTTCATCAGCAAGGGCGCATTCATCTAGAGTGAGGGTGCAGCTTCTGAGAGGGTTTTTAGTCGACTTATCCCATCCAGGGAGAATTATGAGATTTCCCTCTGACCCATTTGAGAGGAAGGCAAGGCACATCTTTTTCTTGGTTTCGCATCAGATTCCGACAGAGGAATCAACTGGGGCGCATTTTCCATACTTGGACATGCGACACTTTTGGTGGATACATTTAGGGTTTCAGAGCGAGCATCAAGCCATATTTAGGGAAACCCTTCCGACCCATTTCCCAATACACCAAGGCGGTCATTTTGAGACACATCTCGTCTGATTCCGATGGTGGAATCACTAGGACACATTTTTCCAGAGAAAGAGGGGAGCATTCCTCCAGGGGCATCCATCCGGGGTCCAAAATCACCAGTAGAAGGGTTCGACAATTACCAATACTGAGGACTAGGGCAGGGTGCATCATTTGGGATAGTTTCCAGGCCATTCTGAGAAGTACATCTCCCAGGGTGAACTTTCCATACTTCCAGCAGTTACCGTCAGAGCTTCCATAGTCCCAGCGCATCCATTGATTCTGCAGTGCTCCCATATTCCGGGTATTATATTTTAGTTGTTTATTTGTATTCCGGCTAATATCCTTTGTCTGTTTATCTAGTCGAGTATTGTCAGTTTATTCAACTGCATTCGACCATTTTGTAATCCACAAAAGATAACATAATACAAAATTTTCAGTCCTTTGTTGCATTTATTATTTGTATGATCATTTATATGTTGTAAACCATTGATCCTACACACACATTAGCAATGTTACCTAGAATAGCCAAGTCTGAAACATTACACATGCTTTGAACCTTTCATATTTTACTATATTTAATTTTATAAAAGGAGATTCATCACACACTGCATCTCTGTCCATGATGATTTTGTGGGTAGTAGGATCCCATTTTTTTCACCCCTTAACAACATCACCATATCAAATATCTACTTGTTTGATATGGGTCCTATTTAGAAAGCTCATAAAAAACCATAAGCATCACAACCGAATAATTTCACATTTGAGTAATTRCYAGATGACCTATTCATACCTCTTCCTGAATATTCTTGTCTTTTGCAACCAATGGTGACCAATTTACCAGATAGCACAACAACTTTTGTCCACAACTATTGTTTCAACTTGGCATTAATGAAAATGATTATTCAATCCCAACTTCCTTGCAATACTTTCCAAGTTCCATGGATATGAACTTACCTTCATCATATATTCTCAAACACTTGATTGACCTRCCAACACATCAACCTTTCTACAGACCCACCTTTCTAAACTGGACACACTGCTCCACCTCAAACTTTGCATTCGAACAATTCTGAACAAATCGACCAAGTACTATTTCACCGCTTACCTCCAGACCCATTTACAATGGAATTCATTGAGCCTTTTATAGGATTCATTACATGTAATCCATGGACACAATACCACGGGATACCCAAAACACATGGACCTGAAAAACCACTTGCTTTGGCCTAAAAACATATTTAACTYATTAACTCTTTCACCGAGTCAAGGTTAACCCAACATACATGCCCCTCCAACATATTCAATCTACCTAAATCTACGTCTAGACTTTTCATAGGTGACCTGATAAACTAGGGGTACACATGTCTATCCAGGTCTTACAGACATATGCCCATTTACATGCAATCAATAATTTCTACAACTCCAAAGTAAATACAATTTTATTTTTTTTCACGGTGACTCAACCATCATCGCTGTTGTTGTTTCCTTTTTGTATGAGAATATCCTGCATCTTAATCTTCCATAGTTCAAATCTATTCTTGCTGTTGAATTTCTCCACCTCAAACTTAGAACTCTGCACTTTCACCCTGAGCACAAAAAGGTTCTTGTGCTCACAGGAGACCTGCACACAATTATCCTTGGCTCACCTACGACACCTACTCAATTTGATCTTCGATCCAATGACCAAATTCTCTTCTTCTTTTCTCTTTTCTCCTTCAACTCTAAGCTATGATACCACTTGTTGTGCAACGGAAGCAAAACATAGCATAAAACAGAGCATAAACAAGCAAGATCAAACATGCATTAAACCAAGCACAACAATCCACAATTTGACACTGTGATTTATGTGGAAACCCAATGAGGGAAAAAACCACAGGCAATGATTAACAGTATTCTTATCCAGATCCAGATCCACTGCTCCAGATCCAAGACAAAACACATACCCAGATGTGTTATTCCTATCATCAATGGAACCTGCAAAATCGCTATCAGTATATTCGATCAGCTCAGAGTTTAATCTTGTTGTGTATCAGATACCAAAATTGGTTGTTCCAACAACATATCTCAGGATCCTCTTTCCTTCTTGCCAATGAGTACTCTTCGGAGTCTCCATGAATCTGGAAATCAAACTCACAGCAAACATAATGTCAGGTCTGGTTGTTGTTAAGTACATAAGGCTTCCAACCAACCTCTTATACAGATTTGGATCAACATATGATCCCTCATCATACTTGCTAAGTTTAATACCAGTTGCCATTGGTGTTGCAGCTGGCTTGCAATTCAACATTCTAAACCTTTTCAACACTTCATTTGCATAGTTAGTTTGACAAATGAAAATGCCATCATAAGATTGAACCACTTCAATTCTAAGAAAAAAATTCATCAATCCTAAATCAGTCATCTCAAACTCTATTTTCATGGCATTTTTAAAAACATCTACCGATAGATCTCCAGTAAAAATCAGGTCATCAACATACAAACAGACAATCAAAATTTTACCTTCCTAGTTTACTTTTGTATACAGAGTTGGTTCACTTGGACTTTTGTTGAATCCAACACTGATTAGGTATTCATCAATCCCACTATAAAAAACTCTGGATGCCTGCGTCAATCCATATAAGGCTTTCCTCAACTTGTAAACTTTATCTCTATACTTATCAATCTCATAACCCGGAGGTTGTCTTACATAAACCTCTTCTTCCAAATATCCATTTAAGAATGCAGACTTAACATCCATCTGATGCATGATCCATCTATTCTGAGCTGCAATAACTAAGTCCATTCTCACAGTGTCAATTCTTGATACAGGAGCAAATGTTTCATTGTAATCAATGCTGGGTTGCTAACTAAATCCATGAGCTACAAGTCTTGCCTTGTACTTTTCAACTTCACCATCTGCATTCAAATTAGTCTTATAAACCCACTTAACACCAATAATGTTCTTACCTTTAGGTAAATCTACAAGATCCCAAGTATTATTTATTTCAGTGGAATCAATCTCCTCATCCATTGCTTTTATCCAGACATCCTCTTTAGCAGCTTCATCAAAACTTACAGGATCACATGCCATTAATGAAAAATTTGAAATCTGATCTACTTCTTCATTCGGATCATACAATTCTCTTAAGATTCGAGTCTTTTGTCCTTTAAATCTATTTCTTAATGAAGCTAAAGTGGGATTTTATTCACTACTTAGCTGTGAATCTGATTGATGTTTTCCATGTCCAGATGGCTCACTATGCTCATGAGTTCTGGGCGTTCTAAATTGAGATGGGCTGAAATATGGTGCTTGCCTTGTTGAAATTCTTGTTGCATGCATATGTGCATGTGGAACAAACTGTCCATCTCCTTCATCCTACTCAGCTCCATCATCATCTTCACGGGGTAACACAGCTCCCTCTGCAATTGATTTGTCAATACTTCCATCCCAGGCTTCATCTTCTTTGAATTGAACATCTTTGTTGATTACATATTTCTGGGTGATGGGATTGTAGAGTTTATATGCCCTAGACTCTTCACTGTATCCAACAAAGATACATCTCTCGCTTCTATCATCCAACTTCCTCCTCATTTCTGCAGGTACATGCACAAATGCAACACATCCAAAATTTTTGAAATGAGAAACATTGCATGGCTTAGCATCACAGGCTTCCTGAGGTACATGATCCCTCATGGTCTTGGTCAGACTTCTATTCAATATAAAAACAGAGAAAAGAGCCGCATCTCCCCAATATTCATTTGAAATATGCTTCTCTTTTAACAAGCTTCGAGCCATATCCATGATGGTCCGATTCTTCCCTTCAGCCACTCCATTCTGTTGTGGAGTATATCGAGTAGTAAACTACATTTTAATACCATGCAAAACACAAAATTCAATGAATTCATTCAATTTATGCTCACCTCCTCTGTCATACCTCAAGATCTTAATGGTTCGACCACTTTCATTCTCAACCATAGACTTAAACTTCTTAAAAACATCAAAGGCTTCATATTTTTTTTTCAACAAATACAGCCAAGTCTTCCTACTGAAATCATCAATAAAAGTCATGAAATAAACACAACCATTCAAAGAAGGTGTCTGCATAGGTCCCCACAAGTCCGTGTGGACAATTTCCAATGGAGCTTTTGCTCTGTAGGAAAGACCTGAAACAAACTTCTCTTTGTGATGCTTCACAAGTATACAAATCTCACAAGAGCTTGCAGGTTGCTGAATACATGGAAACCCCTTTACCATCTGCTTCTTCTGTAACAGTTCTAAGACACCAAAATGTAAATGACCATATCTCAAATTCTATAGCCAAGATTCATCTAAACTTATAGTTTTATAAGCATTCAAAGAACCACTTAAATCATTTCTCATAACAAGTGGAAACATTCTATTCTTGATCATATCAACTCTTGCAATCAACTGTTGGTTGGGTAATTTATCATAGATTGTGCATACCTTGTTCTTGAAGAATACTCTGTACTTTTTCTCCAACAACTATCCAACACTAATAAGATTGTATTTTAAACCAAGCACAAAATAAACATCATCAATATTTCTTTTTTTATTATTCTTAGTGTAGACTGGAACTACACCTTTACCATTAACTGTAGCCTTACAGTCATTCCCCAGTTTTACTTCAGACTGAATAATAGTATCAATAGAAGAAAATAAATCCTTATTACCAGTCATGTGGTTACTGCAACCACTATCCAAAAACCAAATATCATTATCACTTTCCTGAGTGACATTACAAGTCAATAACATAGGATTTTGATCATGCTCAAACTCATTTGTAATATGTGCAGACTGTTTTCCAGCATGTAATATACCAGATATAAAATGTATGCAGAACTAAAATAAAATGCTAGTAATGGCATAATAACAACAATATAACCAGAACATTCACCACAATAACACTGAAATGGTATAAGAATAACAACAAAAATAGCACTTTGAATCTGAAATCAATGTTCACGGGCCTCTTTGAGGGCCCAACCTCCAGTTGAGAAGAGATCTATTACAATAATATCCAATCTAGGGTTCTCATACCCTTGAATCCTATTTATACTAAAAAGAAGCATCTAGAGGAAGATCCTTTTGGAAGCGGAAGCTTATATTAGGTCGTCTTACATCCACCTTATTCTATTTTATTGAAAGGCCTTATTAATATTGACCTTTATTACATATGAATATATTGTTCTACCTATGTGCGATTTAGCACCCTAACATGTCTTCCCCCTTAAAAACAACCTTGTCCTCAAGGCTTGAGATGAGGAAATTGTTGCAGAATGGTAGTTGGTTCTCAAGTGGAATCTGCTGGAGTTGTATCTTTCCACTGTACTAGTACTTCCTTGATGGCTCTCTGACATAGGCGACGCTCACACTAGTCCAAAACTGCTTCTGTCTGTAGCCAAATGGATCCTTCTTCAGCTAACTCTGGAAGGTTGGTTTGAATTTGGCACTTAGCTACAATCACCTTCTTTAATCCTGAAACATGAAAAACAAGATGTAGCTTCAAATTGTTGGGAAAAGATAACTGATAGGCGACTTGTCCCACATGCTTGAGTACGGTATAAGGACCATAAAATTTGGGCGCTAGCTTTTGAAAATGCTCGGCCTTGAGGGAAGTTTGCTTGTAAGGTTGCAGTCGAAGAAACACCCGATCCCCTTCTGCAAATTGATGTTCAGAGTGACCTTGATCTACTTGTTGCTTCATGCGATTCTGTGCGATGATCAAATTCTCTTTGAGGGAATGGAGAATAGCCTCTCAAGCTGTAAGTGTTAGGTCAACTGCCTGGACCTTTGAGGCACCCGGTAAGTATGAGAGAACTGAAGGTGGCTTCTGTCCATATACCGCTTCAAAAGGAGTCATGCATGTAGCTGTATGGTATGAAGTGTTGTACCACCATTCAGCTAGGGGTAACCATTGAGCCCACTGATTTTTCTTTTCCAAGGAAAACACCTCAAATATGTTTCCAAACACTTGTTGAAAACTTTTGTTTGGCCATCAGTCTAGGGATGATAAGTTGTGCTGAGATGCAATTCAGTGCCTTGTATCTTGAGCAGTTCTTGCAAAAAATTGCTTATGAAAGTTGGGTCGCGATCAGAAACAATAGAGTGTGGCATGCCATGAAGCTTGAAGACCTGATCCATGAAGATTTGATCCACTGTGGATGCTGTAAACGGGTGTTGAAGGGCACAGAAATGAGCATACTTGGAAAGGCGATGAACAACCACCGTGATGACAGATTTATTTCCCTATTTGGGTAAGTCGGTAATAAAATCCATAGAGATATCCTTCCAAATAGCAGGTGGAATCGGGAGCGGTTGTAGTGTGCCCGGAGATTTCACTGTTTCTCCCTTGTTGCGTTGACATAGATCACATTCAGCTACAAAATTATGAATGTCCTGTTTCATACCATCCTAGAAAAAGGAATGTTTGACCCTGTCATAGGTTTTGGTGAACCCGGAGTGCCCTGCTATGGGTGTTTCATGAAGCTCAGAAAGTACCGTGGATTTAAGCTTTGATTGTTTACTTAAATACAAATGGCCTTTGTATCGAAGTTCCTCATGGATCCAAGAGTACCCTGGGGAAGATGGAGCCTTGGACTACAATTGGTGGATCAACTACGAACTTTTGGGATCTTGTAGCCATTCCTAGCGAACGACTTGGAGCCAATCTGGTACAATGAATGAAAGAGAAAAAAGGGATCCTTCATCTTCATATTTTTGGGAAAGTGCATCCGCAACCATATTATCTTTGCCTTTCTTCTAATTAATCTCATAATCATATCCAAAGAGTTTAGTCACCCATTTTTGTTGTTTTGGGGGGGAAATGCGTTGTTCCAGAAAATACTTGAGGCTTTGATGGTGTGTCTTAATTTGGAAACATTGCCCCAATAGATAAGGATGCCACAGATCCATGACATGCAGAATAGCCAACATTTTGTTTTCATAGATGGATTTGCCCAGATTTCTTTCAGCTAGTTGCTTGCTGGTAAAGGCCAAAGGTCGACCCTCTTGCATAAGGACAACACGAATTCCTTTCCCTGAGGCATCACATTCCAACACAAAGGTCTTTGTGAAATCGGAAAGGGGGAGCACTGGAGTGGTGCACATGGCCATCTTCAAGGTCTGAGAAGCTTGAGCAATAGTTGTAGTCCAATTGAAAGAGTTCTTTTTTAGGAGATCAATGAGAGGTGTTGCAATCTTCCCATAATTCTTAACAAACTTGCAATAATACCCTGTTAAGCCTAGAAATCCACGCAATCTCTTAAGAGTCTTTGGGTGAGGCCAGTATTGCATAGCTTCAATCTTTTTAGGATCCACCCTGACTCCATCTTTGCCAACCAGATGACCCAAGTATTCTACTTCTGAAGCGCCAAAAGAACATTTAGACTATTTCAGGAAAAGTTGGTGCTGAGAGAGTAGATGGAGAACTCGATCCACATGATCAAGATGGTCTATCCAGGTTTTTCTATATATGAGGATATCATCAAAGAAAACTAAGACAAAATGGTGGAGAAAAGGATGGAAGACATGATTCATGAGGGTTTGGAAGGTGGAGGGGGCATTACACAACCCAAAGGGCATGACCAAAAACTCATAGTGGCCCTCATTAGTTCTAAAGGAAGTCTTGGGAATGTTTGCCTCTTTCATACGTATCTGGTGGTAGCCCGAATGAAGATCCAGTTTAGTGAAGAATTGGGCACCACTCAATTCATTCAGGAGGTCATCAATGCCAGGAATGGGGAATTTGTCTTTGATGGTAAGTTTGTTGAGGGCACGGAAGTTAGGACACATTTGCCAAGAACCTTATTTCTTCAGGACCATGACCACAGGAGATGAGTAGGGGATTGTACTAGGGAATATAATGCCTACATTTAGGACTTCGTGGACCATTTTCTCAATTTCATTTTTTTGGGAAAAGGGGTGACGATACAGATGCATATTGGGAGAAAGGATTTCGGGTACAAGGGGAATGGAATGATCATGAACACCACGGGAAGGAGGCAAGCCTTGGGGAGTGGAAAAGACCAATTGATGTTTAGAAAGGATGGCTTGGAGGTCTTGCGGTACTGAGGGTGTCTCTATTGCTTGTATGGCATGTAGTTGGGCTATAACACCAGAATGACCCTTTTTGAGTAGCTTTTCCATGCAATGGGAACTAATGATCTCAGGTGAACCGACGATGATGCCTTGCAACTTATATTGGTGGTGCTCCTGGTCAAATTGCATGGTTAAGTCTTTAAAATCCATGAGAATGGGACCCAAAGTCCTTAGCCAATCTGCACTCAACACAATGTCACAACCTCCCATGTCGATAGCAAACATATGGGTTTTCAGGCGGTAGTCACCAATTTGGAGACGCACATTTTCAAAATGCCCTCCAAATTTCATGGAACCACCATTGGAAATCATGATTTGGAAATTATTGATGGCATGGATGTAGCAATGAGTTTCTTGGGCAATGCAGTGATGAATAAAATTATGGGTGTTGCCACTATCAACCAGAATGATGACCTTCCAATGCTTCATGTAACCGATTAGCATGAGGATTTGGGGAGTGGAGAATCCAGTGAGAGCATTGAGGGAAATGACCGGTTCTACTTAGGGAGGGTCTGAGGGAGGGGTTATGTCAGTGGATTCAGGTGACTCAAACAAAGAGGGAGTTTCTTCATCTTCTTCTGAAATCTCCTCGGAGATGGCCATAAAAATATTTTGTTCTTTACACTTGTCGCCTGGGAAATATTTGTCATCACAGTTATAACAAATGCCTTTGAGTTGGCGTTCAACCATTTCATCCCTAGTTAAGTTTTGGATCTTTAGTGGAGCAGAGGGAGTAGTGGGATTTACTGGTTTAGGGCGAGGGATAAAGGAGGGTTTGCGGTTTTGAGAAGATACAACCTATTGTGCTTCTTTAACTCTTTTTGTAGCCTCCACCCAACTCTCAGGCCGAGCCATGAGGACATAGGCCTGAATTTCATGCTTGAGGTCGTTGATAAAACACTCTCGAAAAAAGGCATCAAACATGCCCTCTGTTCTAAAATCCAGGTGCTCAAAGGAAGCTATAAAGTCTTCCACTGTTCCTAATTGTTTCAGCTTTGTCAAATGGCCCAAATGGTTGGTGTCAGTGTCAAAGAGTTCATAAAGCTCTGTCACAAAGTGTGTCCAAGCAATATACCCTTGACGAGAAGTTTTTCTCCATTGCCACCATTGCCAACGTTCTTGATCTATATGGAGAACACCATACCAGAGTTTGGCCAAGTCATCTGTAATGTTGTATAAAGAGAAGTAATGTTCCATTTGGGTTACCCAACCAGTGGGGTCTGAGCCATCAAATTTGGTCACATCCACCCACGGAAGGCGTAGGTCACGTTGAAAGTGATGGTTCTGCAAGTTATGGGAATGAGAGGAATGGTCACCTTCAATATGTGGAGGTGAGGAAGATGAATGGTTATCTGTAGGGATATACAGTTTGGTGAAGAGTGCCAAAAAGATTGATTCAAGTTGGGTGGTGAGGTCTTGTTTGATTTCCCCCATTAAGGAATGCATGGTTGTATTGATGGCGATAAAATTGGCACTGAGTTGTTTCACTTCTTGTTGGGTCTCAATGAGACCAGATTGCAAGGTGTTGAAGCGAGCTTCCAATTCTTGGCTATGAATATGGGCCATGAGGATGAGGAAACTGAAAAGGGGCAGGCTGGGTAAAACATTTCGGCCAAAAAAATGATATGGATGAATGTGATAAGGGTGAAGAGATGAATCCAATGGAATAGGTCTCAAATAATGGTGAAAAAATTTCCAGACTCGTTTTTTTTTTTTATAGAGTTATACTCCGGTCTGAAGAATACTGTAGAGAGGAAATGCCCAAATTCTTAACTAGAAAGAAATGTGTATTTACTTGTCAACCCGAACACAGTTGCATGGCAATAGGTCTTGTCTTTTTTAATTTGTTTATGTTTTTGTCCCCCAAGGGTTAGGTATTCAAGGGTTCTACAGACAAGGGTTTTCCCTGTGCTATAGCTCTCTGATATATGTGTGGGGTCCAACAGTAGTACTCGGCCCAATATCTCAGGGCACTAACTAAGGAGGATAGACTGTACCCTTAGCCGTACTACCCGACTACCCAGGTACTGGAGAGTATCTTCCTGAGTGTTGATCTCGGTGACACTATAGCAGTCAGGCGGCCAATCAGTTTATCTAAAGAGGGCTTCAGGTAATCTAGGTCGATCCGTACATAGGTGATGTCTGATGTGCTACCACTCGAAGGGGTACCAAAAGGGGTTACAAGGGTGGCCAATAGATGTGAGCTTAAGTACCACTTGTATTTCCTGTGTGTATGAATCCCTCAACTGCGGGTTTATGCGCATAACGATAGATCTGTGTGGCTTAAAGACGTCGGAATACATCTCTACCTTGAAAAAAATTTAACCCACACTTTCTGCTGAGGAAAGTCCTTTGATACCACTTGTAATATACCAGATATAAAATGTATGCAGAACTGAAATAAAA
>ML821900.1:89857-106891 GCA_009831015.1 Picea engelmannii
ATTAACTCTTTCACCGAGTCAAGGTTAACCCAACATACATGCCCCTCCAACATATTCAATCTACCTAAATCTACGTCTAGACTTTTCATAGGTGACCTGATAAACTAGGGGTACACATGTCTATCCAGGTCTTACAGACATATGCCCATTTACATGCAATCAATAATTTCTACAACTCCAAAGTAAATACAATTTTATTTTTTTTCACGGTGACTCAACCATCATCGCTGTTGTTGTTTCCTTTTTGTATGAGAATATCCTGCATCTTAATCTTCCATAGTTCAAATCTATTCTTGCTGTTGAATTTCTCCACCTCAAACTTAGAACTCTGCACTTTCACCCTGAGCACAAAAAGGTTCTTGTGCTCACAGGAGACCTGCACACAATTATCCTTGGCTCACCTACGACACCTACTCAATTTGATCTTCGATCCAATGACCAAATTCTCTTCTTCTTTTCTCTTTTCTCCTTCAACTCTAAGCTATGATACCACTTGTTGTGCAACGGAAGCAAAACATAGCATAAAACAGAGCATAAACAAGCAAGATCAAACATGCATTAAACCAAGCACAACAATCCACAATTTGACACTGTGATTTATGTGGAAACCCAATGAGGGAAAAAACCACAGGCAATGATTAACAGTATTCTTATCCAGATCCAGATCCACTGCTCCAGATCCAAGACAAAACACATACCCAGATGTGTTATTCCTATCATCAATGGAACCTGCAAAATCGCTATCAGTATATTCGATCAGCTCAGAGTTTAATCTTGTTGTGTATCAGATACCAAAATTGGTTGTTCCAACAACATATCTCAGGATCCTCTTTCCTTCTTGCCAATGAGTACTCTTCGGAGTCTCCATGAATCTGGAAATCAAACTCACAGCAAACATAATGTCAGGTCTGGTTGTTGTTAAGTACATAAGGCTTCCAACCAACCTCTTATACAGATTTGGATCAACATATGATCCCTCATCATACTTGCTAAGTTTAATACCAGTTGCCATTGGTGTTGCAGCTGGCTTGCAATTCAACATTCTAAACCTTTTCAACACTTCATTTGCATAGTTAGTTTGACAAATGAAAATGCCATCATAAGATTGAACCACTTCAATTCTAAGAAAAAAATTCATCAATCCTAAATCAGTCATCTCAAACTCTATTTTCATGGCATTTTTAAAAACATCTACCGATAGATCTCCAGTAAAAATCAGGTCATCAACATACAAACAGACAATCAAAATTTTACCTTCCTAGTTTACTTTTGTATACAGAGTTGGTTCACTTGGACTTTTGTTGAATCCAACACTGATTAGGTATTCATCAATCCCACTATAAAAAACTCTGGATGCCTGCGTCAATCCATATAAGGCTTTCCTCAACTTGTAAACTTTATCTCTATACTTATCAATCTCATAACCCGGAGGTTGTCTTACATAAACCTCTTCTTCCAAATATCCATTTAAGAATGCAGACTTAACATCCATCTGATGCATGATCCATCTATTCTGAGCTGCAATAACTAAGTCCATTCTCACAGTGTCAATTCTTGATACAGGAGCAAATGTTTCATTGTAATCAATGCTGGGTTGCTAACTAAATCCATGAGCTACAAGTCTTGCCTTGTACTTTTCAACTTCACCATCTGCATTCAAATTAGTCTTATAAACCCACTTAACACCAATAATGTTCTTACCTTTAGGTAAATCTACAAGATCCCAAGTATTATTTATTTCAGTGGAATCAATCTCCTCATCCATTGCTTTTATCCAGACATCCTCTTTAGCAGCTTCATCAAAACTTACAGGATCACATGCCATTAATGAAAAATTTGAAATCTGATCTACTTCTTCATTCGGATCATACAATTCTCTTAAGATTCGAGTCTTTTGTCCTTTAAATCTATTTCTTAATGAAGCTAAAGTGGGATTTTATTCACTACTTAGCTGTGAATCTGATTGATGTTTTCCATGTCCAGATGGCTCACTATGCTCATGAGTTCTGGGCGTTCTAAATTGAGATGGGCTGAAATATGGTGCTTGCCTTGTTGAAATTCTTGTTGCATGCATATGTGCATGTGGAACAAACTGTCCATCTCCTTCATCCTACTCAGCTCCATCATCATCTTCACGGGGTAACACAGCTCCCTCTGCAATTGATTTGTCAATACTTCCATCCCAGGCTTCATCTTCTTTGAATTGAACATCTTTGTTGATTACATATTTCTGGGTGATGGGATTGTAGAGTTTATATGCCCTAGACTCTTCACTGTATCCAACAAAGATACATCTCTCGCTTCTATCATCCAACTTCCTCCTCATTTCTGCAGGTACATGCACAAATGCAACACATCCAAAATTTTTGAAATGAGAAACATTGCATGGCTTAGCATCACAGGCTTCCTGAGGTACATGATCCCTCATGGTCTTGGTCAGACTTCTATTCAATATAAAAACAGAGAAAAGAGCCGCATCTCCCCAATATTCATTTGAAATATGCTTCTCTTTTAACAAGCTTCGAGCCATATCCATGATGGTCCGATTCTTCCCTTCAGCCACTCCATTCTGTTGTGGAGTATATCGAGTAGTAAACTACATTTTAATACCATGCAAAACACAAAATTCAATGAATTCATTCAATTTATGCTCACCTCCTCTGTCATACCTCAAGATCTTAATGGTTCGACCACTTTCATTCTCAACCATAGACTTAAACTTCTTAAAAACATCAAAGGCTTCATATTTTTTTTTCAACAAATACAGCCAAGTCTTCCTACTGAAATCATCAATAAAAGTCATGAAATAAACACAACCATTCAAAGAAGGTGTCTGCATAGGTCCCCACAAGTCCGTGTGGACAATTTCCAATGGAGCTTTTGCTCTGTAGGAAAGACCTGAAACAAACTTCTCTTTGTGATGCTTCACAAGTATACAAATCTCACAAGAGCTTGCAGGTTGCTGAATACATGGAAACCCCTTTACCATCTGCTTCTTCTGTAACAGTTCTAAGACACCAAAATGTAAATGACCATATCTCAAATTCTATAGCCAAGATTCATCTAAACTTATAGTTTTATAAGCATTCAAAGAACCACTTAAATCATTTCTCATAACAAGTGGAAACATTCTATTCTTGATCATATCAACTCTTGCAATCAACTGTTGGTTGGGTAATTTATCATAGATTGTGCATACCTTGTTCTTGAAGAATACTCTGTACTTTTTCTCCAACAACTATCCAACACTAATAAGATTGTATTTTAAACCAAGCACAAAATAAACATCATCAATATTTCTTTTTTTATTATTCTTAGTGTAGACTGGAACTACACCTTTACCATTAACTGTAGCCTTACAGTCATTCCCCAGTTTTACTTCAGACTGAATAATAGTATCAATAGAAGAAAATAAATCCTTATTACCAGTCATGTGGTTACTGCAACCACTATCCAAAAACCAAATATCATTATCACTTTCCTGAGTGACATTACAAGTCAATAACATAGGATTTTGATCATGCTCAAACTCATTTGTAATATGTGCAGACTGTTTTCCAGCATGTAATATACCAGATATAAAATGTATGCAGAACTAAAATAAAATGCTAGTAATGGCATAATAACAACAATATAACCAGAACATTCACCACAATAACACTGAAATGGTATAAGAATAACAACAAAAATAGCACTTTGAATCTGAAATCAATGTTCACGGGCCTCTTTGAGGGCCCAACCTCCAGTTGAGAAGAGATCTATTACAATAATATCCAATCTAGGGTTCTCATACCCTTGAATCCTATTTATACTAAAAAGAAGCATCTAGAGGAAGATCCTTTTGGAAGCGGAAGCTTATATTAGGTCGTCTTACATCCACCTTATTCTATTTTATTGAAAGGCCTTATTAATATTGACCTTTATTACATATGAATATATTGTTCTACCTATGTGCGATTTAGCACCCTAACATGTCTTCCCCCTTAAAAACAACCTTGTCCTCAAGGCTTGAGATGAGGAAATTGTTGCAGAATGGTAGTTGGTTCTCAAGTGGAATCTGCTGGAGTTGTATCTTTCCACTGTACTAGTACTTCCTTGATGGCTCTCTGACATAGGCGACGCTCACACTAGTCCAAAACTGCTTCTGTCTGTAGCCAAATGGATCCTTCTTCAGCTAACTCTGGAAGGTTGGTTTGAATTTGGCACTTAGCTACAATCACCTTCTTTAATCCTGAAACATGAAAAACAAGATGTAGCTTCAAATTGTTGGGAAAAGATAACTGATAGGCGACTTGTCCCACATGCTTGAGTACGGTATAAGGACCATAAAATTTGGGCGCTAGCTTTTGAAAATGCTCGGCCTTGAGGGAAGTTTGCTTGTAAGGTTGCAGTCGAAGAAACACCCGATCCCCTTCTGCAAATTGATGTTCAGAGTGACCTTGATCTACTTGTTGCTTCATGCGATTCTGTGCGATGATCAAATTCTCTTTGAGGGAATGGAGAATAGCCTCTCAAGCTGTAAGTGTTAGGTCAACTGCCTGGACCTTTGAGGCACCCGGTAAGTATGAGAGAACTGAAGGTGGCTTCTGTCCATATACCGCTTCAAAAGGAGTCATGCATGTAGCTGTATGGTATGAAGTGTTGTACCACCATTCAGCTAGGGGTAACCATTGAGCCCACTGATTTTTCTTTTCCAAGGAAAACACCTCAAATATGTTTCCAAACACTTGTTGAAAACTTTTGTTTGGCCATCAGTCTAGGGATGATAAGTTGTGCTGAGATGCAATTCAGTGCCTTGTATCTTGAGCAGTTCTTGCAAAAAATTGCTTATGAAAGTTGGGTCGCGATCAGAAACAATAGAGTGTGGCATGCCATGAAGCTTGAAGACCTGATCCATGAAGATTTGATCCACTGTGGATGCTGTAAACGGGTGTTGAAGGGCACAGAAATGAGCATACTTGGAAAGGCGATGAACAACCACCGTGATGACAGATTTATTTCCCTATTTGGGTAAGTCGGTAATAAAATCCATAGAGATATCCTTCCAAATAGCAGGTGGAATCGGGAGCGGTTGTAGTGTGCCCGGAGATTTCACTGTTTCTCCCTTGTTGCGTTGACATAGATCACATTCAGCTACAAAATTATGAATGTCCTGTTTCATACCATCCTAGAAAAAGGAATGTTTGACCCTGTCATAGGTTTTGGTGAACCCGGAGTGCCCTGCTATGGGTGTTTCATGAAGCTCAGAAAGTACCGTGGATTTAAGCTTTGATTGTTTACTTAAATACAAATGGCCTTTGTATCGAAGTTCCTCATGGATCCAAGAGTACCCTGGGGAAGATGGAGCCTTGGACTACAATTGGTGGATCAACTACGAACTTTTGGGATCTTGTAGCCATTCCTAGCGAACGACTTGGAGCCAATCTGGTACAATGAATGAAAGAGAAAAAAGGGATCCTTCATCTTCATATTTTTGGGAAAGTGCATCCGCAACCATATTATCTTTGCCTTTCTTCTAATTAATCTCATAATCATATCCAAAGAGTTTAGTCACCCATTTTTGTTGTTTTGGGGGGGAAATGCGTTGTTCCAGAAAATACTTGAGGCTTTGATGGTGTGTCTTAATTTGGAAACATTGCCCCAATAGATAAGGATGCCACAGATCCATGACATGCAGAATAGCCAACATTTTGTTTTCATAGATGGATTTGCCCAGATTTCTTTCAGCTAGTTGCTTGCTGGTAAAGGCCAAAGGTCGACCCTCTTGCATAAGGACAACACGAATTCCTTTCCCTGAGGCATCACATTCCAACACAAAGGTCTTTGTGAAATCGGAAAGGGGGAGCACTGGAGTGGTGCACATGGCCATCTTCAAGGTCTGAGAAGCTTGAGCAATAGTTGTAGTCCAATTGAAAGAGTTCTTTTTTAGGAGATCAATGAGAGGTGTTGCAATCTTCCCATAATTCTTAACAAACTTGCAATAATACCCTGTTAAGCCTAGAAATCCACGCAATCTCTTAAGAGTCTTTGGGTGAGGCCAGTATTGCATAGCTTCAATCTTTTTAGGATCCACCCTGACTCCATCTTTGCCAACCAGATGACCCAAGTATTCTACTTCTGAAGCGCCAAAAGAACATTTAGACTATTTCAGGAAAAGTTGGTGCTGAGAGAGTAGATGGAGAACTCGATCCACATGATCAAGATGGTCTATCCAGGTTTTTCTATATATGAGGATATCATCAAAGAAAACTAAGACAAAATGGTGGAGAAAAGGATGGAAGACATGATTCATGAGGGTTTGGAAGGTGGAGGGGGCATTACACAACCCAAAGGGCATGACCAAAAACTCATAGTGGCCCTCATTAGTTCTAAAGGAAGTCTTGGGAATGTTTGCCTCTTTCATACGTATCTGGTGGTAGCCCGAATGAAGATCCAGTTTAGTGAAGAATTGGGCACCACTCAATTCATTCAGGAGGTCATCAATGCCAGGAATGGGGAATTTGTCTTTGATGGTAAGTTTGTTGAGGGCACGGAAGTTAGGACACATTTGCCAAGAACCTTATTTCTTCAGGACCATGACCACAGGAGATGAGTAGGGGATTGTACTAGGGAATATAATGCCTACATTTAGGACTTCGTGGACCATTTTCTCAATTTCATTTTTTTGGGAAAAGGGGTGACGATACAGATGCATATTGGGAGAAAGGATTTCGGGTACAAGGGGAATGGAATGATCATGAACACCACGGGAAGGAGGCAAGCCTTGGGGAGTGGAAAAGACCAATTGATGTTTAGAAAGGATGGCTTGGAGGTCTTGCGGTACTGAGGGTGTCTCTATTGCTTGTATGGCATGTAGTTGGGCTATAACACCAGAATGACCCTTTTTGAGTAGCTTTTCCATGCAATGGGAACTAATGATCTCAGGTGAACCGACGATGATGCCTTGCAACTTATATTGGTGGTGCTCCTGGTCAAATTGCATGGTTAAGTCTTTAAAATCCATGAGAATGGGACCCAAAGTCCTTAGCCAATCTGCACTCAACACAATGTCACAACCTCCCATGTCGATAGCAAACATATGGGTTTTCAGGCGGTAGTCACCAATTTGGAGACGCACATTTTCAAAATGCCCTCCAAATTTCATGGAACCACCATTGGAAATCATGATTTGGAAATTATTGATGGCATGGATGTAGCAATGAGTTTCTTGGGCAATGCAGTGATGAATAAAATTATGGGTGTTTCCACTATCAACCAGAATGATGACCTTCCAATGCTTGATGTAACCGATTAGCATGAGGGTTTGGGGAGTGGAGAAGCCAGTGAGAGCATTGAGGGAAATGACCGGTTCTACTTAGGGAGGGTCTGAGGGAGGGGTTATGTCAGTGGATTCAGGTGACTCAAAAAAAGAGGGAGTTTCTTCATCTTCTTCTGAAATCTCCTCGGAGATGGCCATAAAAATATTTTGTTCTTTACACTTGTGGCCTGGGAAATATTTGTCATCACAGTTATAACAAAGGCCTTTGAGTTGGCGTTCAACCATTTCATCCCTGGTTAAGTTTTGGATCTTTAGTGGAGCAGAAGGAGTAGTGGGATTTACTGGTTTAGGGCGAGGGATAAAGGAGGGTTTGCGGTTTTGAGAAGATACAACCTATTGTGCTTCTTTAACTCTTTTGGTAGCCTCCACCCAACTCTCAGGCCGAGCCATGAGGACATAGGCCTGAATTTCATGCTTGAGGTCGTTGATAAAACACTCTCGAAAAAAGGCATCAAACATGCCCTCTGTTCTAAAAGCCAGGCGCTCAAAGGAAGCTATAAAGTCTTCCACTGTTCCTAATTGTTTCAGCTTTGTCAAATGGCCCAAATGGTTGGTTTCAGTGTCAAAGAGTTCATAAATCTCTGCCACAAAGTGTGTCCAAGCAATATACCCTTGACGAGAAGTTTTTCTCCATTGCCACCATTGCCAACATTCTTGATCTATATGGAGAACACCATACCAGAGTTTGGCCAAGTCATCTGTAATGTTGTATAAAGAGAAGTAATCTCCCATTTGGGTTACCCAACCAGTGGGGTCTGAGGCATCAAATTTGGTCACATCCACCCACGGAAGGCGTAGGTCACGTTGAAAGCGATGGTTCTGCAAGTTATGGGAATGAGAGGAATGGTCACCTTCAGTATGTGGAGGTGAGGAAGATGAATGGTTATCTGTAGGGATATGCAGTTTGGTGAAGAGTGCCAAAAAGATTGATTCAAGTTGGGTGGTGAGGTCTTGTTTGATTTCCCCCATTGAGGAATGCATGGTTGTATTGATGGCGATAAAATTGGCACTGAGTTGTTTCACTTCTTGTTGGGTCTCAATGAGACCATATTGCAAGGTGTTGAAGCGAGCTTCCAAGTCTTGGCTATGAGTATGGGCCATGAGGATGAGGAAACTGAAAAGGGGCAGGCTGGGTAAAACATTTTGGCCAAAAAAATGATATCGATGAATGTGATAAGGGTGAAGAGATGAATCCAATGGAATAGGTCTCAAATAATGGTGAAAAAATTTCCAGACTCGTTTTTTTTTGTTTTTTTTTATAGATTTATACTCCGGTCTGAAGAATACTGTAGAGAGGAAATGCCCAAATTCTTAACTAGAAAGAAATGTGTATTTACTTGTCAACCCAAACACAGTTGCATGGCAATAGATCTTGTCTTTTTTAATTTGTTTATGTTTTTGTCCCCCAAGGGTTAGGTATTCAAGGGTTCTACAGACAAGGGTTTGCCCTGTGCTATAGCTCTCTGATATATGTGTGGGGTCCAACAGTAGTACTCGGCCCAATATCTCAGGGAACTAACTAAGGAGGATAGACCGTACCCTTAGACGTACTACCCGACTACCCAGGTACTGGAGAGTATCTTCCTGAGTGTTGATCTCGGTGACACTATAGCAGTCAGGCGGCCAATCAGTTTATCTAAAGAGGGCTTCAGGTAATCTAGGTTGATCCGTACACAGGTGATGTCTGATGTGCTACCACTCGAAGGGGTACCAACAGGGGTTACAAGGGTGGCCAACAGATGTGCGCTTAAGTACCACTTGTATTTCTTGTGTGTATGAATCCCTCAACTGCGGGTTTATGCGCGTAACGATAGATCTGTGTGGCTTAAAGACGTCGGAATACATCTCTACCTTGAAAAAAATTTAACCCACACTTTCTGCTGAGGAAAGTCCTTTGATACCACTTGTAATATACCAGATATAAAATGTATGCAGAACTGAAATAAAATGCTAGTAATGGCAGAATAACAACAATATAACCAGAACATTCACCACAATAACACTGAAATGATATAAGAATAACAACAGAAATAAAACTTTGAATCTAAAAGCAATGTTCACGGGCCTCTTCGAGGGGGCAACCTCCATTTGAGCAGAGCTCTATTACAATAATATCCAAGATAGGGTTCTCATACCCTCGGCTCCTATTTATACTAAAAAGAAGCATCTAGAGGAAGATCCTTCTAGAAGGGAAAGCTTTTATTAGGTCTTCTTACATCCGCCTTATTCTATTTTATTGAAAGGTCTTATTAATATTGACCTTTATTACATTCGAATATATTGTTCTACCTATGTGCGGGTTAGGACCCTAACACAACATGTGCCTGTTTCTTCCAACATTTGTTAGAAAAATGCCCAAACTTATTACAATAATAACATTGTACTCTACTTTTATCATACCTCTGATTTTCTTCCTGCCAGGGTTTGTTGTTGATCCCTCTTAAATTAGGAGGATTCTATTGGGACTTATCCTCAGACTCTAATTTAGTTCTATTGTCCCTTCGACCAAAAAATCGACCTCCTCTTCCACGATTATAATACCTTCCTTTGCCTCTGCCTCTGGTAATATGCAGTTGCAATTTGAAGGCATGCTCCAATGATCCTTCTTCATATCTAGATATCCTATATTCATGAACAGCAAGAGAACCATTTAACTCATCAATTTGCATTTGACTTAAATCCTTAAATTCCTCTATGGGTACAACAACAGGTTCAAACTTCTTGGGCAAACTTCTCAGCACTTTCTCAATAACTCTTTTATTTTCAATATCATCTCCATACTGCCTGAGCTGGTTCACAACACTCATCACTTGAGTCATGAAAGTATCAACACTTTCAATGTCCTTCATCTTCAGATTTTCGAAATCCCTTCTCAAGTTCTGCAACTTGATTGTCTTCACCTTGGACACACCTTGATAACTGGTTTCAAGAATGTTCCAAGCCATCTTTGAATATGTAGCACTAGCAATCTTCATAAAAATGGATTCATTTAACCCTTGATGGATTAGTCCAAGAGATTTATTATCCTTCTTCCTGTTTTCCTTCAGAAAAACACGGGCATCATTAGACAGAGCCATTTCTGCTGCAACATCAGCTGTCTTAGCATAACCATCAATGACATAAGCCCATAAATCCTGAGAATGAAAAATTTTCCTCATTCGAATATTCCAAGTATCATATGACTTCTCATTCAGCACAGGAACCTGAACCTGAGAAGATATGCTACCAGATGCAGCCATTAATAAAAATTTGAAAGGAATTAAATAAACCTTCACGCAGGGAAATAAGAGAATAAAATTTGACACCAACAGGAATAATCTACAATGAACTAAGCAATAGCAGAATAGACTGCCAGCTCTGATACCAAATGAGAATAATAGGGGGTGGCATATTGGTGTTTACAGACGCTCGAGTCCAAAACAAAACACAGCCAGGATTGCCGAGATGCAAAATCGTGAAAAGGCTACGGGCCCAGGGCCTCGTGGATCAGATATCGGCGTTTGGAAGCGCCCAACACAAAACAAAATGGAACAATCCCCATAGTTACGATGTGGCGAGAAAGGCTATGGGGCCCAGTACTTTGGGCCTCGGCGGTTGGAGAGTAATGATTCTATTACACAGGCCGTCGGAAGTCCCCAAAAAAGCCTTAACGAAGTTTACAAACTCAATAAAAGGAAATCATAAACTCAATAAAAGGAAATCATAAGCACATAATCCATAGAGAATTCAAAATGAATTCAATTAAAAATATGATTCTTCAGATCACCACACATTACAATCCATTCTTCATTTATTTAAACTAACATAAATTGCCCCTACGATTTTAGAAACGATAAAAATTAATGAAGGCGGTGGTAGAATTTCGTTGCCTTCAAAGGTTAAGGCGACCACCGAATTATTAAGCTCTGACAGAGACGCATAGCTAATGAAAGTAGAGATGCATAGCTTCACGTTTTGTCTCCCACTTACAGTGAGGCTTCTTCCTGGCGTTATACTTCCACTCAAATTCTATATACACTAACAATGCATCTCCCTTGGCAGCTATATCCATTGTGGTTGGGTGGCTCTACTGTACTGTATGAAAGATGGCAATAGAAATGGCTCACGATCTTAGTGATGGTGGCTAAATATTGCTTCTCGAGCAGAGGCTGCAAATATCAGAGGGAGGCTCTCTCTCACAGATTTGGACGGAATATGGCGAGCAGTTATGGCAACAGTTCTCTCACAAAACACATGGAAAACAATAACACACGACAACATTCAATCTACAACACTAAAAATGACTATCACAACACTCACAATCTCCTACCCTCCGGCAAGGGAGGCAAGGGAGTGAGTCCAGAACCGTCTCTTCTACCAAATTGAAATTTGTGATAACCGACATTGCATAAATTAATGTCTTCTAGGATGGATGTTGATGAGAGGGGATCAGACATGAAGAGAAGAGTCTCAAGCCACATATGAGAGCATTACTACAACAAATCTCAGGAAAAAATTTCAAAGAATTAAAAAATGAGATAGACATGATTACATATCTCTATTAGATTACTCAATATATTATACAATACATTGGCTCATTATATAGAGATTTATCAGATCTAACTTATTCTAATAATAGCAATAGAGGTTGAGCAAATATCTCAACCACACACCAAACTAGGAGACTTGATTGGAGAGAATCTTTCTCACAACCAACTATATAACAACCTCCTTGACCTAGTCTCTCAGGTCATCTAACTATAACTACCTGCTCAACAGGTCATTAACCCAATCATACAACAAGTATGAATTACATATTCTAGCATACCCCCTTAATGAATACTTGTTGATTGAGTCATTTTTGCTTGTGCTTGGTCATAGTGATTTCTAAGTGTTGTCTCTGGTCCATTCTTTATTATTGGGCTTTAATCCTTCGAACTTTCTTTGCTTCCCCTTGCACCTTGTACCTGCATATAATTATTGATGTCCATATAAAACATAATCCATCTACCGGAATACATTGGTCATGGGTCATCTGCCGCTGTAACCGCTAGTTCTCTAGGAATTGTTTTCAGCTACACTGTTCATCAATGTTAAGCTCTCCCTTAAACATAACTTGGTCCCTTATACTCCGAGACTCAAAACTTGGTCTCATACTTCCATCTCACATCCCCACCTTGAATCGAAGTCTCTCGCTTCTTCGATTCATTATCAATTTTAGGCTACAGGTACACCTGTCACCCCCGTACCTCTCACAGTGGTTAACTCCACAACTTGATACAACAACCTCTCTTCCTATGAGAGAGTATCACATCCTGTGATCACACGCGCTTCTGTGCTACAATACGTATTCCTATTTATGCCTTACTAACAGGGCTTACAACAAACCTGGGGAAATTAGCTTGCCTATGGCTCAACATTACAATTTGGACCATAACCTGGGGTGTTGGATACAACTAATCATGCACCCCCTACAAAAATTCAATTAGGTACATAAAATATCAACAATACTCTCACCAATCATATGCCCAATATTACAATCCCATTACATATGTCCATTTACATCTCATCATCATTCTTAACCAAGACACACAACCACTTCACACAACTTGAATAATTATCATCACACCTTCAAACAATAAATATAAGCACAACTCAATCTCACTTTTGTGACTTAATTTGGAGGATGTGTGAGTCCGAAGGAATGAGCACGTGCACCTCACTTCATTTCGCTATAAAACCTCCATATAATGGCACAAACAACAACAAACTCCAACAATAGCAGCCTCTCACTTTACGACTCCTTTACTCAGCAATTGCAGCTCCTCTCCAAAACACAAAAAATGAGTCCTCTGCAATATCATAGACAACGATTTGTCACACGCCCTTCAACCTTGCCCTCTCCTCGAGCTTCCTCTTCCTTCGTGACTTGTCTCTCGCTTCTAGCTAGAAGTGATATCTTTGTCTGATGACCAATGAGCACAACGATGTAGTCGATTCCAGGACCTGGATCTTACGGTAAGAGCCTCTCACTACTGAATATATAATGTAGTTGTCTATGCACAACAACAAGAAAATATATTGTGGTTCCGGGTTCCACAACAAGCCCAATGGCGTCTCTCCTTCTATGTGTTTCACATCGGAGAGATTCATTCCTCCTTTCTTTGTCAGCCACAACACCTCCTTCAAAGGCATATAAATAAAGGACGGTTGACTACTTGTGTAAGTTGCATTCCAGGCTGCTGCAAATACCAAAGTCGAACGGTTTCCCTTTAAATGGGCTCACGAGCAGACAGATCAAGCTCACTTCCATTACACACTCGCCGATCGAACCACTGCACTGCAGGTGCTTCACCACACCCAGTTCAGTACGCCATCGCCGACGTCCATGGCACCCACGCACATCGCCTCCACAAGAAGAAATAACAACATTCCCAATACCGCTTGGAGGAGATTCGAACCTGAAACAACCATCGGGAAATAGCTTTAATAAAACACTGAGTCACTCAGAGATCTGATGTACTCTGTAAGAAGTGCATATGGAGGATGACATTCATTTTTGGATGCCACAATTTACAATACCGACTGTAAGCAAGGCTCCAACAATCTCACGATAAATACAGTTTGTCTTGAGTCATCACTCAGGCGACAAATCCATATCTCAGACTGAGTTTCAATTTCATAATGGCAATTCATCATTGAACGGTGAAGACTCCTTCGGTGGCAGCGACAGCAAGAAACGCTCCTCCACGCTCCTCCATGTACATCTATTTTTCATGCACAACTAACTAGTCTTGTTTCTGGTGGTCTATGCTCCATGCACAGTCTTCTTCATGCAACAAATGCAACGACGAATTCAAGAAGTTGTTGGATAGAAACTATAAGTAGAGAATTCATTCATACTTCAATCACACCATCCAGAGATCAATGTTGACTATCCAACACCCATCGCCACACACACTTTATATAGTTATGAGATACTAAAGAAGTGTGATAGCAAATTGATGTGAGAACGAACGGTCGGACCTCCACTCAGTGCCACGCAACCATGAACACTCCAGAGGCGCAACACTCAAGAAATCGGTGCATAGACAGGTTTTCAAGTGGGCTCCTGCAAATAGATGTGAGCAACACCCAACTCCACTCCAAACCAGCAAGCAACAATAGTTGTGAACACAACACAGAACAACGATTTTTCCTTGCGATCACTCCTCAAATTGCAGATGCTCAGATGCGAATAAGACAACTCTCATTCGACACATGCATGGGTGCTCCATGTAGAGGGGCGCTCCACGCAGTTGTACCAATGAAGAAGAGGGATGCTCCAGGCAGATAGTAGAGACACTTCAGTAGCACACATCTCTAGCTCCAGCTCCAGCTCACAAGCGAATACACCAGTGAATAAAAAAAAAGATTCTCATCCACTCAGCAGCAAGGAAGACAGTACACCAGTCAACGACCAGCAAATGAGGAAGACAACACACAGGAGGACAGGTTGCAAATGCAGCAGCAAGTGCGAACCAACAGGAACACACTAGACAACGAACACACATATAGTCTGATCAAAATAGGAATCTCACGACCAGATCGTGTGAGGAGGGATCTCACACCTTCACACAGGTTCTCACGCGCTTCTATCAGGTATTGTGTCCCTCCTCTACACAGCGTAGCAAGAATGTTGCAAAATTCCTTCAAAACAGTGCCAGAACTTTTAACTCATGCTACACGGCTCATGACTTTCACACATGGATCAATACCTTCCCTTGGCTCTAATCTTCGTTCCCTTGTGTATCAATTTATGGATCTGGCAGCTCCTAAAGATACTTACGCCCTCCAATCTAACAATAATATCAACAATAGCTCTCCCTAGGCAACTATCCTATCTCCAATCAACAACCAAAATGCATTGACTATAAAAAACAACAATTCTACTTGCCACAAAAACAAAATGGCCTCCACGCACTGCAATAAACAACAATGGTCCTATGGCAGCAATGCCACATATAACCACCAACAAATGATTCTCAATGACAGCGTGAATAGACAATCAAATCAGTTCTCACATGGCAAATTTCAACTCCAATTTTCTTTCTGATGCTCACACAGTGAATGATTTCACCCAAGCCAAGACATGGATACTAAAGGCTCCTCTTATAGGAATGAATCAATAGCTAATCGGTGGCTTTCAAGTGGCAATCAACAAGAGTGATCACGAGGGTGATGCCTGGGCAGCGATCTATGGTCAACACCAATCTGCAAGAGCGATACCTTGGCGCCCGTAACATCATGAATTCCATATCTGGAATGGTTCTTCACAAAGTGGAAGCATCGAATCCATTGTAGCATAGTAGTTAACTCTCATGAGCATCGAATTAGTCTCGATCTAGTCAATTTCCTCTCCACAGCAACAACTCCTTTCTACAACAACTCTCTCATGCAATTCTAGTGAACAGATGCGAACATAATTTAACAGCTTTGAATCGGCAGCTTCTTATTCATGCAGTATCCACACACATCAATCACTTCATGAAATCTTACACTAGACAAAATCCGAGCAAGAAAACTACTCACACAGTGAGATGAAAATCTTCATACAAAATAAATCTACTCTCACACACCTATGTACAGTGAATCAACTTCAATAGCTATCAAATCTTCCTGGGCACTCCTGTGAGGGATTAAGCCCCGTGAGGGATTAAGCCCAGCCAAGCTCTGATACCAAATTAACAAATGAGATAGACATGATTACATATCTCTATTAGATTACTCAATATATTATACAATACATTGACTCATTATATAGAGCTTTATCAGATCTAACTTTTTCTAATAATAGCAATAGAGGTTGAGCAAATATCTCAACCACACACCAAACTAGGAAACTTGGTTGGAGAGAATCTTTCTCACAACCAACTATATAACAACCTCCTTGACCTATTCTCTCAGGTCATCTAACTATAACTACCTGCTCAACAGGTCATTAACCCAATCATACAACAAGTATGAATTACATATTCTAACATAAAGAAACCGGCTGTGGCATGGAGAAGACCCACCTTAATACTTAAAGGAATACACTCCACAGCTAAGTCGGTGTTACAAACCAGTCACCTGCCAAAAAAAAACAAGAGGTGTTACAAACCTTCAAAGCGAGCTCCAAAAATGGAAAAAAAAAAAGTAACAGCTCACAAATAGACCTGAAAATACAAACAACTCATCTAACTAGTCGCGCCCTCCGCAGGCTACCCTCTGCCAAAGAATATGCGAAGCCCCGAGTGTACGTTTCCTTTGTGGCCATCTATTCGCCACACCGACTAGGCATGACCGATCGAAAAACCTAGTCTACACCGAATGGAGGGAACCTTACCGACGAGGCTGCTGCAATTGAAGCAGGCACCGAAGGAAAGACTGGAGCATGCACCACTCGCTGTGGTTGGGAATAATCCAATTATCTAAGGGTTATAAGGAGGCAGATTTCTTACTTCCCTTTGAAATCAAAAGGCGCATGGCCGCAAGCCCCTCAGTCGAGTGTGCGTCCAACTTCGAACCCTCTGGGTTTCCCTTTGAGACAGCAAGTCCTATCACGGGCATCATATGTCTGTTTTTCCAGCTACTAACAACATTCAAACTGATCTATGTGACCTATGTCTGCAAGTGTGGAAGTCTGGAGTTATGTCAACGTTTTATTTCCGTGGTCAGATTTCTATCAATATAGGGAGTAGAATCACAGTTTTCAT
>ML821900.1:124122-136273 GCA_009831015.1 Picea engelmannii
AAGTTTAATAAGTGATTTTGTGTTTCAAAGGTCAATGAAAACAAAATGCTAGTTGGGTAGCCAACAGTAGGTTCAACACCGTATTATGGACTATATAGTGGCACTATGTTGCTCAGAATTTTGTCATCATATATTTCGTTTTGTGTAGTCATGCTACCTGAAAAACCTACACTTGTCCAGATATCATAACAATGCATTTGAACCAACATAATTTATCATACAATTATTCATACCATACTATTTCTCGACCGATATTGACGACATCAACCATTTATTATCATCTTTCTTTGGCTATTACATAGCCCATTAATATGCAGGTTAGTTTATAACACAAACTCTTGCATATTCATACTTGTAACGACCCAAATTAAATAAATATTTAAAGACTATAAAGTAAAATTAATTAAAGAAAATAATCGTGATTAACTGAGTAATACTTTAACTGCAGACACATTTAATGACCTGAGAAATAAAATTTAAGGGATCAATGAAAAATGATAAAAAAATGGTTGCGTATGTAGAGATAGAGCCTATGAATCCCGAGAAGATAAAACATTTAAGGGGGGACGATGGTTGGAGGAGTAACGACAGGAGTCGGTGAAGGAGGGAGGCAGGGAGGATTACGTGAGGGGCATGGGACATGGGAGGGGGATGCTAGAGGATTTTCACACTTGTTGTGATACAGAGTTTTTGACTGTGGCTTTTGATCAGGGGAGGCACCGAGTTGCTGGAGGTTTTGGGCACGGGGGCCAGGATATCTGTAGATATCTTGGAGCTAGGTCATTTTCCTAGTTGGCAGGATGGACATTAGTTTCGGGCAGTTATTCTTTGTTTGTGGTAGGATTGGACTGTGTAGCAGGTAGCAGGAGAGCAACAGGAAGGCAGCAAGGCAACATAAATTAGCATCAGAACCAGGTAATCTGTTAAGTTATGTATTTATTTCATTCTGCCATGAAATCGTTAATCATTGATGAATCTAAGTTACTAAAGTTGTTGTTATGAAAATCAATATTATGCTTTGAAATTATTGTCTCAGTTATGAAATAAATTGCGTATGAAAATAAATGATGTTTAAAATTATATGGCCGTTACAGATGGTATCATAGCGTCTTAGTTCGAAATCTGGGCCTAAGGGCCAAAACCTCGAGTGTTAACTCCAGCTACGCTAAAACTACAAACAAGAACGTTCAGTCTGACCCAGTATGACTGATACAGTATCCGAAAATATACTCAGGTAGTACCCCTAAGTTATCCAAGCAAATAATCTCATATATCGCAAGTAACCACTATAGGAAATACCCGTTAACTAGATCATGTATGGTCACTACAGTTTAGTCTGAACACTCGAAGGAATGCCTTTAAAATAGTGGCAACAAACCGGATAGTTGGGAGGATCACTTCCCACAAAATGACTATCCTTAAAGTAGTCTGAATAAATCTATTAAGCACGAAAAACAGAGATGATAACTTAATTTTATTTTGAGCAATGTTGGTCAATGAAGTTTCGAGTAGTATTGACACTTGAAAATCGATGAAAATATCGAGGGGAGCTTCTCTTGAAGGCTTGAAGTTGGAAAAATTTAATAACTATACGAGTTGTACTATATAAAATGCAAAAGGACATTGCAGGACCTTGAAAATGCCTACTTTATCTCGAACTTACCTGAATGAGGAACTGCCAATGCGCAACAGCAAAGAGATACGAAAAACCTGTATTACGCAAGAAGCGTGTAAATTACTTGCCTGTGTTAGCCCCGACAAAATTTTAAATAATGCAAAAACCTCAAGAAGAATAGGCCAATATAAATTTTGACCGTACCAAAAGAGAAGTTTTAACACCACATAATGCTCATGCAACTATCATTATCCCCAATAGAGAGTTGTCTATTACGCGGTAGAATAGATCTGCGCCGTCAGATCTTGGGCGAAATCCCGTCAGCCGTTGGATCTATCGAAGAAGCGAAAAGGTTACGGTCGCGCTGGGAGTCCAAACTCCAAGGGTCGTGAACCGTCGGATCGTAAACCAGTTATCCGTCAGCCGTAGGATCTCGAGGAGGACACGTGTCGCGTGACCACCAGATCAGGATTTTGGTCATCGGGGTACAGGTAAGTGAAGGTTCCTAGCTTGGTAAAGTGGCGAACCCAGAGAGTTGATATGAACCGTCCATCATTTCGGACGCGTGTCAGAACCCCAGAGGGAGTCAGAGTTCGGCATATCGGAGTTTCCGGAGTCGTGAAACTCTTGCAGAATGGAGTCGCGATCCGCGATTTCCCAACACGGTCGGAGCCGTTCGATTTGAGGGACGCGTGGCAGTAATCAAGCGCCACCTAGGAGAGTCTGACAAGAGATCATTCATCGGAGAATCGGGACCTTGTGGTTCTCGAAATCTTGAGAACGGATCCAAGCCGTTGATCTCGGTAGGACACATCTCAACGTTTTGGGAGGTGTCGGGATTTTACCATTGGATATTTAAGGAGTGTAGAACCGTTGCAGGTTTAAATCACGAGTTCCGTGGACAAGTGGTCCAGGACAGTGAGAATCGCGAAACCCCAAATCCTGATAGGGAATAGGACGATGGTCACATAGGAACCGGTCACATGGACCTCGACATAGCCAAAAGGGGCGAACGCACAAGGAAGAGGTGCATCAGGTATCGGGAATCCCGTAGACACGGGGTTCGTAACAATGAAAGTCGCAAAACCCCGAATCTCAATAGAGAGTATCACTGTGGTCGCAAGGGAAAGGGTTGTATGGGCCCAGAGCATAGTCAGGAGGGGCTAAAGCCGGAGAGAGAGCATATCAGGGATCGAAGAATCGTGAGTCCTAAGGACTTGTGAGGTTCGACATCTGGAACCTTGAAACTCCGATGTAGGATAGGGCTGGGGTCACATGGGATGACAGTCATATGAGATGGGTGTCTAGCCCGGAGGGCTGGTGCATAAAGTGCCGCATCGGGAATCGGAAATCGGGAATTTGAAGGAACAGGAATTCTCGACACGGAGAATTACGAAACCCCGAAGCCCGATAAATAGGAATTCCTAAAGGGAATTTGGGCGCGGTCCCAGGGAAGAGGCCGTGAAGAAATGGGAACGACCTGTGGATCAGAAATTGACCAGTGATTCCCAGGGGGGGGATCCAAAGAGCCGCTCAACTCAGTTAATGAAATTGAACATTCGTGTACACACATTTAATGATATATACACACATAACAACAGGTATACACCGACGAATAAAGATAAACGAAATAAATTGAAATCAAAATACCCAAAATCCGTACAGGGATGGAATTGCAAGCAGGTCTTTTGTTTCAAAAGAAGAAATCACCATTCATTACCACCGCGTAAGGAAGATTTATGCAATTTCTTGATACGAATAACCCCGCGTTCTTCATGCGGGTATTAAGACTGTGCACAACATGCAGACTGAATCGTACCTCTTACTATAGCTGAGGGCGAGCTCCACGAAATGTACAGACAAGGGATTGGTTCCCAACGATTCAAGGAGACTGGACTCCAGGTCCTGGATCTTATCAGGGGCCATGTCAATATACTCGGTTTCTACAAAATGAACTGGTAAAGTTCTCGGAACAACGTTGTGGAGGTGATCCATGGCAAGGGTGATTCTGAAAACCTCTGAGCAGAGCAGAGGCAGATCTGTGGTGGACAAAGACAGATGCGAGGAAAGTCCCAGTGAATGAGAAAATGGGGCAGAGAAAGGATGCGTGGTGAGTTCGAAGGAGCTGACAGGTGTAGGATGTTGAGGTTAGATACGAGGGAGCTCGAGGAAGCCAGGCGGGCTTGTGGAACCCATGCGTGCCTGAACCCTTGTGAGGACGATTAATCATTTTTGTATATATAGTCAAAATGTTGAATTAATTTAAATTAAATTAAATAATTTAGTATATATATATATATATATATATAAAAGTTAAGATAATTTTACTTTAATTAGTATAATAATAATTTTATTAAATATAAGGCTAATCTGCCTTAAGGTTAATTAATGATTTTAAGACTTAGACTGGTGGCATATGCACTAGGAAGTGACGAGTAAAGCACAAGACTAATGTAGCCATAGGGCGAGGGAACCAATAATTCTTTTTGCAAGAACGAACAAACCAATCTTAGACGCTTAATCCTGACCCAAATCGAGCCAATTCCCCTGATGGAGTAATGTCTGTTTACAGACAAGTAAAGAAAACTTACGCCTAACCCTGTTTCTAAGTTTAAGTAGCACCCATTTGAAACGTCCTTGAACTCACCCGAACAATTTTGGGGGTGATGCATGTTGAGTCATAAAAAATCAGGACTCGAAGGGGTCGAGGCAGGGGAGCATCATCACGGGCACCACCGACACCACCCACACCATCAACACCACCATCGCCTGAACTAGCCCTCATACTACGCTCGTTGGAAGCAATTAACGAGACTTTAAAGGGGCACCAACCAGAAGGGGCTGAAGTGGAACCCCACCATCTGGAACGGGTAATCCAGAAGCATCAAGGAACTCAAGGGGAGAATTTCCACCTGAAGACATCACGCGAGAATTGCAGAAGATCAAACTTCCGTATTTTGTCGGAGGTCGCGCCAGTGAATGCGCGAAAGAATGGTTGGAAGGAATGACAAGGTGTTTTTCCTTAAGGGACTATGCGTCCAATTCAAAGGCCAAGATTGAAATTTTCCAGTTAAGAGACAACGCCTTGAACTGGTGGGGCAACTAGGAAAGACAAATACACCTTACCCCAGACACAGTGTCTTGGGAACTTTTCGAGGAGAGGTTCCGAAGGAAATATCTACCAGCATACTATGAGGAACAACAGGTAGGGGCATTTCATGCCTTGGTACAAGGAAATAGAACTGTAGAAGAATATGAGATCAGGTTTATGGAACTAGTTAAGTATGTTTCGTATATGGACAATGAACAACGATAGGCAGATCACTTCATCTATGGATTGAACCCTAAAATAAGAGCTATGGTACAGATGTGGAAACCGTCTTCAGTAGCAGAGGCAGTGGAAAATGCGCGTTACGCGGAGGAACACATGAACTTAACAGGGGGCACAAGATCGACATTTCCGCATCACCCTGGATTCGTAGGAAAGACCCCGAGGAAATTTCCAAGGGGAGGGGGCTCAAGGCCACCACATTATGGTAACAGAGTCATGCCAAGGATAGTAGCTGCAGGGATTTCAATGGCAGCTAGTGCAACATCTCATTCATCACCAACGGTGCAGACAGGTCCACAACCATATTGGGGAACAACTAGTAGGGGCAGGGGTTCCAGGGGAAGGAACTCATTTAGGAATCAATCACCTAACAATGCACCGGTTCCATCTCATATTGCCTGTTGGAGATGCGAAGGACCCCATTACGAATGGGACTGTCCAGAGTTACAAGCAGGGTTTCTGCATAGAGGAGGAAAGGCACCAATGGGGAGGTCAGGTAGCAACCACCAGATTTACGCAGCGGTTAATAACCACCGGGCCGAACATCAATCCACAGTAGTAGAATCTTCAGGTACGCTAAATCATATTAATGTTAAAATTTTGTTTGATTTTGGTGCAATAGATAGTTTCATTTCACCCTCTGCATTAGAAAGGAGTGGGCTATGAGCACGATGACTTTAAGCAAGTCGAGATGGCTTCGGGGGAAAAACAAGATGTAGCACCTAGTGTTGATAATTGTATAGTAGACCTAGGAGTGTGCACTACCAGGATGAAGGTATACGTCACTGCTCTTGGGGCGTATGACCTAATCATTGGAATGGATTGGTTAGCATCTCATCGAGCTTTGGTTGATTGTTTCGCAAAGAGGGTGCTTTGTATTGATGATGAAGGAAGACCAATAGAGATCCAAGGTGTACAGAGAAAAGTGTCATCACTCTTTATATAAACTATGAAGGTCAAGCGATGCTTGAGACAAGGGTGTCGACTTTATGTAGTAGAGGTAGTGAAAGACAAGAAGGAACCCTCGTTATATCAGTACCCGGTATTATCAGAATTTCAGGATGTTTTTCCGAACGAGTTACCAGGGTTGCCTCCGGAAAGGGAGTTTGATTTTACTATTGAGCTAAAGCCTAGTTTAGAACCAATATCCGAGACTCCGTATCGTATGACGGCGCCGAAACTTTGTGAATTTCAAATGCAGTTGAAGGAGTTACTAGACTTAGGGCTAGTAAGGCCCACTGTCTCACCTTGGGGCGCACCGGTAATTTTTGTAAAGAAGAAGGATGGATCCTTACAACTGTGTATAGACTACAGGGACTTGAACTGTGCTACAGTGAAAAATAGATACCCAATGGCACGAATAGATGATCTCTTCGATCAAATGAAAGGAGCAGCGGTATTCTCAAAGATCGATTTGCGATCTGGATACCATCAATTAAGGATTAAAGAAGGTGATATCCCAAAAACTGCCTTTCGAACTCGGTTTGGACATTACGAGTTTGTTGTGCTACCTTTTAGATTGACTAATGCGCCAACTGTATTCATGAGTCTCATGAACGGCTTATTCCGAAAGTACATAGATCGATTTGTACAAGTTTTTCTAAATGATATTCTCATCTATTCCAAGAACGAAAAAGAGCATGAGGAACATTTGCGAATAGTGTTGTCTTGCCTTAGAGAGAACAAATTGTATGGGAAGTTGTCGAAGTGTTCCTTCTTCCAGAAAGAAATCCACTATTTAGGTCACATCATTTTAGGCAAAGGAATCTCTGTGGACCCAGAAAAGGTAAGGGCCATTATGGAATGGCCAGTGCCGAAGACTGCCCATGAGGTAAGGAGCTTCATGGGGCTAGCGGGTTATTATCGTAGATTTGTGGAAGGATTCTCAAAAGTAGCGAAACCCATCACCACTTTGCAACGCAAGGGGGTCAGGTATGAATGGACAGAAGAATGTGATAGTGCATTCGCTGAGCTTAAGAGGTTACTAACTAGTGCACCAATTCTACGAGTGCCAGATATGGAAAAGGACTTCATGGTCTGCACGAATGCCTCGAAATAAGGATTGGGGGCCGTGCTAACGCAGGATGGAGGAGTGATAGCTTATGCATCAAGAAAGTTTAAGAAGCACGAAGAGTCGTATGCGACTTATGATTTAGAGTTGGCAGTTGTAATGTTGGCTCTGAAACTTTGGAGGCACTATCTTGTGGGGTGAAATTTTGAGCTCAAGATGGACCATCAAAGTTTAAAACATATCTTCACTCAAAGAGATCTGAATGCCAGACAGAGACGATGGAGTGAGTTCATGAGTGAGTATGATTTTTTTATTTCATACATAAAGGGAAAGCAAAATGTGGTCGCAGATGCCATGAGTAGGAGACCACGTATCGTCTCCTTGGTAGCCTTAAAGGTCAATCTGAGGGAACATGTGTTAACACAACTACCAGGAGACAGTTGGTATTTGAAGGTTACTTCAAACCTCCAGAGTGGGAGGCAGTTAGTTCCAAAGTATGAAGGATATAGTCTGGAAACAGACGAGCTGTTAAGATATCAAGGAAGGATGTACATTCCTGAGAATGGGGACATTCAAAGCATCATACTGAAGGAATCCCATAGATCACTTTATTGTGCGCATCTGGGAGTGAAGAAAATGTACGCAGATATGAAGAATCTCTTCTTTTGGGAAGGCATGGAGCGCGATATAGTCCATTTCGTCGCCAAATGCCTAGAGTGTCAACAGGTGAAAGCCGACCACCATCACCCGGCAAGCCTCCTACAACCACATGATGTTCCTATGTCCAAATGGGAAGTCGTCTCTATGGATTTTGTTGTAGGGTTGCAACTCACATCTCATAGACACAATGCCATTCTTGTGATAGTGGATAAGTTAACCAAGAGTGCTCATTTCATTCTAGTTAGAGACACTTACGATGATACTGATGTGGCACGAGTGTTCATAAGCGAGGTTATCCGTTTGCATGGGATACCAAAGAAGATTATTTCATATAGGGATTCCAGATTCACTTCTAGATTTTGGACTAGTTTACAATCAGCATTGGGGACTCAGTTGAACTTAAGCACAACTTATCATCCTGAAACAGATGGGAAAATTGAGAGAGTAAATCAAGTTATGGAAGACATGCTTAGGATGTATGTAATGGATAATCAAACCCAGTGGGAGAAGTACCTACCTTTGGTAGAGTTTGCCTACAATAACAGTTATCATAGTTCCATCAGAATGCCACCATATGAAGCTTTGTATGGGAGGCCATGAATAACACCATTGAGTTGGGATAGACTAGAATACCGAGTAACAATTGGGCCAGAATTGATTCAGGAAATGGAGGAGAAGGTGATTCAAATTAGGCAGAGACTAAAGGAAGCACAGGATAGGTAGAAAATCTATGTAGACGCACACAGGGTCGACCGAAATTATGAAGTGGGGGACCAAGTTTTCATTCGTATCAGGCCCAATAAGAGTACCATACGGTTAGGGAAGGGGAAAAAGTTGTCAGCACAGTTTATTGGGCCGTTTAGGGTCCAAGAGAAAATTGGAACCGTTGCCTATCGTCTCGTACTGCCACCTTACTTGCATAAAACTCATAATTTATTTCATGTATATGTTTTACGTCATTATGTTGCTGATGAATCACATAAACTAAATTGGAAAGAATTGCAGGTATCGGACGTCAGAACCCTCACGGTCGAACCGTTACGCATATTGGACCGTAGAGTCCGACAACTCAGAAACCGTTTGGTAGACCAAGTTAAGGTCCAGTGGGACAAGTATAGTCCAGGATCTGCTACTTGGGAGGACACCGAGACACTACGGCGAGACTATCCATCACTATTTTGACCACCTCGAGAACGTGTTTCTCGAAGGAGGGGTGTAGGTAAAACCACCTTTTGACTTAGATGGCCAGGATTACCTGAGGCCTATATACTTTTTTTCCTAGTCACAGTGAAACTATTAAGTGATATATTTAAACTTTAAACTTATGAACAATAATGAATGTTTAAGTGTTGATAATAATTATGCATGTAATGCAATCTATTATGTGAATGGAAATTTTATGAATGTTTAAATGCTATTGATGATGATGTATATGATGAGACATATTGTGAGAAAGAGAAATTGTTGAATGTTTAAATACCATTAGAATGATGTTGGATACGATGAAATCTATTTTGGTAAATGATAATCTTGTGAATGTGTAAAAAGTATGAACTATGGGATATTGTGAAATCTAATTCAAATTGGAAAACTTTGATGTTAATGTATTGGTACGGGAATACCAAATTGAAATGATGAAAGTATGCAATTATATGATGATAATGCATAGAAAAATATGAGTTGTGTTGTAGACTAATCTGCAGGTTATGGGCTATGAAATAGCCAAGACATTATGATGATGAAAGTGGATATCAGGACCACTAACCGAGAAACATTATGGTATGAATAATGTATGTGAAATTTATATGGATTTGGATACATCACTATGATATGTGGACTAGTGCATGATTTTCGTACTAACACTGCCCAAAACCGAATAAACGATGACAAAACCTCCAGCAACACGATGCCCCTGTATGTTCCATTGTAGGGTTTTGACCATGGTTCTGTTAGGAGGGGTGGAGGCATTTCCCACCGTGTATCCTCCATTGTAGGGTGGGCCATCGTAGGGGTGGACCCTAGATCTGATTGGGAGGGGTGGAGGCATTTCCCACCGTGTATCCTCCATTGTAGGGTGGGCCATCGTAGGGGTGGACCCTAGATGTGATTAGGAGGGGTGGAGGCATTTCCCACCGTGTATCCTCTGAAACCTGAAGTCATGGGAGAACAGTGCTAGTTCACGCTCCCCAGGTCATGTGATGATGACTTTCAGTTGCCTGCTAGGGAAGCTTGTTCGAGATAGCGACACTTCCACTTACGAGTTCTATTTGGAGTTAGGTCAGTATAGCTGACGCTCCAAGATAGTCTAGCAGAGGACGAATAGGAATGGATTTGGAAGTAGGTTAGGGTGGAAGGATGAGTAGAGTAGTTGAGGCTTTTTGGAGGTCTATCTTGTGGTGGAGTTTGATGTCGTCCCTTCAAAAAAAAAGAGAAATGTGTATATAAGAATATTCGATATGATGTAACTAAACCACAGTTGTTTAAAATAAATTATTGAACCGGACAATTGTAATTAAATGATTTCTCACACAATTAATTGATTGCTGTCTTTTATAAAATACTAGTCTTGCTGACTGGATTGAATGCATACCTAAATTATTAAAGGATGACAGTTTGATTATTAGTACGTGCATGAGATTTGCATGTACTAGCTACACATGCATTTCTTGTACATGTACACTAGTATGTATGAACTTTTGTGACTTACTTACTAATAGTGTCAGTCACTTGTTGTGAATGTGTGAACCGTGCTCTTTTCCTTTGTGCAACCAGATACCTCAACTTCGGGACAAAGTTTCTTGAAGGGTGGGTGTATGTAACGACCCAAATTAAATAAATATTTAAAGACTATAAAGTAAAATTAATTAAAGAAAATAATCATGATTAACTGAGTAATACTTTAACTGCAGACCACATTTAATGACCTGAGAAATAAAATTTAAGGGATCAATGATAAATGATAAAAAAATGGTTGCGTATGCAGAGACAGAGCCTATGAATCCCGAGAAGATAAAACATTTAAGGGGGGACGGTGGTTGGAGGAGTAACGACAGGAGTCGGTGAAGGAGGGAGGCAGGGAGGATTACGTGACGGGCATGGGACATGGGAGGGGGATGCTGGAGGATTTTCGCACTTGCTGTGATACATAGTTTTTGACTGAGGCTTTTGATCAAGGGAGGCACCGAGTTGCTGGAGGTTTTGGGCACGGGGGCCAGGATATCCGTAGATATCCTCGAGCTAGGTCGTTTTCCTAGTTGGAAGGGTGGACATTAGTTTCGGGCAGTTATTCTTTGTTTGTGGCAGGATTGGACTGTGTAGCAGGTAGCACGAGAGCAACAGCAAGGCAACAAGGCAACATAAATTAGCATCAGAACCAGGTAATCTAATAAGTTATGTATTTATTTCATTCTTCCATGAAATCGTTAATCATTGATGAATCTAAGTTACTAAAGTTGTTGTTATGAAAATCAATATTATGCTTTGAAATTATTGTCTCAGTTATGAAATAAATTGCGTATGAAAATAAATGATGTTTAAAATTATATGGCTGTTACAATACTCTATTAACATGTAATTGCATTTATCCATATTATTAACTCAATATCCACATACCAATATCTTCAAATTTCAAAATTTCAAGCTAGAATTATGTTGCATAATATATATCATAAATCACATAGAGATAAACATATATAGTATTTACATTCAAAAAGGTCCATATGTCCCAAATTTAAAGTGTTAAGTTAATATTGTTCCGCAAATAATAAGCAAATGAAGATACAACTAGGCCATAAGTAATTCTAGTTGTATAAGTCAAAATGGGGCATTACATACACCCATCCTTCAGGAAACTACATATTCTCTAGATTGTGGTTAAAAAAAAATGAGGGATGATCTCGTTCTAAGGTTTTTGCATCCTCCCAAGTAGTCGATCTTGTGTTATACTAGTTCTACTAGACCTTCACTTGTTCATATATATGTTGAGGCTATTAATACATTAATTGGTTGGCGCTATTTAGTAGACCTCCATTGTGTTCAAACTCAAGTTTTATTTCTACTCATGATTTAGTTAATGTTACAAGGCTATTCTTCCCAATCTCCAAGTTAAAACCCTATCTCTTTATTGGTTTGACTACCAGTTAAAACCCTAGCTCTTTATTGGTTTTCTTTTTAAGTGATTTTTATATTGAGATTTGTATAAATTTCATTAAGCCATGCATATAATCTCACTTTTAATATATTGATATTTATAACCAATTACTACTAACTTTGGTTATCATGCTAGCTTGAGTGATACAACACATGTGCCATTGGAAAAGTCTTCCATGCCTAGGAGCATTGACTAAGATATTACTAATTAATCATTATGTGAAGAAGTCATTCCATTGATTATTTAATCATTATTCTTAATCAGTGACCTTCTTGTTAAGTCATAAATATTAGATCTTGACGAGGTAATGTTAGGTATAAGATTCTCTTCATCGTAGTTGAAACACAATAAGTTCTCTACCTACAAAAATATTACAAGTACATA
>ML821900.1:139069-151531 GCA_009831015.1 Picea engelmannii
GAGAACATGCGCGAATATATATATATATATATATATATATATATATAAATATATATTTATATTGTGTGAAAAAATGTAAATATGTAAAGTGACTATTTATATAAATTATTTAAGTAAAAGAGAATATATATATATATATATTTTTGTTGTGTGAAAGAATGTAAATTTGTAAAGTGATTAGTTATCTAAATTATCTAAATAAAAGAGAACATGCATAATTATCTAAATAAAGGAGAGCATGCATGAATATATATATGAATATATATATATATATATATATATATAAATTTGTTGTGTGAAAGAATGTAAATTTTATAAAGTGATTATTTATCTAAATAGAGGAGAGCATGCATGAGTGTGATTTCAAAATTAGAGGCAATGTTAGTTTTTTTTTTTATTATTAATTTTATGTGTATCTAAATTATTTAATTATGAAAGAGTATGGATCATCCATGGATGGGATTTTGAAATTTAAGGTAATGTTAGATTTTTATTTTTTTATTTTTGATGTGTATTTATTTTCTCACTTACCATAATAAATAAATTTAGGTGAGAGTCATCTAATGAAATAAAAAAAGCTTCATCCACCTTTCTTTATTTTTTCCTAAATGATGTTAAACATTCAAATGTTCATGGAGGTAGAGGTGAGAGAAATAGTGGAGGTGATAGAGATTTGAATAGTTCAAGAGTGAAATTTTGAAAACTTTAAGACAAGATATGAGTATATAGTTCATTTAACAAATGTTAAAAATAAATAACAAGTGAGGTAGAGCATAGAGTGACATAAATTGAAAGGATATGGATTCGTTTCCCAATATTTAAAAGGATATGGATTTAATATTTTGGATAAGTTGAGTTCACATTGATATTCTAGAATTGTAGGCATATATATATATATATATATATTATTAATAAACATATCATTAATAGTTATATGATATTATTTATTAATTTTGAATAAGAATAAATTTAACCTTTTCAATATTTACAATAACTTAACTTTTAAATAAAATAAAAATATTATAATAATAATAAAAAAAATTAAAGTAAGATTTTATAAAGATTTTTTCAAAATAAAAAATTACAGCATTAGCAGTTTAACCTAGACTATAATAACTGAATTGCCCCGTGGGGAAACCAATTCAGGCAGCCTCCCAGATTTTGAACCAATGTATCAAAAGATTCGTCATAAGACAATTTTTAACACCTGGAGTAAAATCGCCCCATGGGGGAAACCGATTTACTATTCCCGCAAAGATTGACATAAGACAAACCAAACATAATATAACTAAAAGAGACAAGTGGAAAAATGTAATCTAAACATCCAACATACCATGCAGAGAGACACATGTGCAATTCAATTTGTGGGCTTGTAGTGTGACACTGCATCCAAGGAGGTGGCCTTGAGCATTGGAGTTGTGTCTAGTTCTGCTTCCTTCTCCAGAGACCTGAGTTGAGATGGTACCGGTATCAGTTGTTCTTTCCCTAGTGCACTTGGTGTCACATCTGAGGGGTGGCACGATCCATGCAAGGTTGATAGCATTTGAAGGATTTGTGTCCCCTTCCCATCCAAGACCTACAAATGAAAACGCAGGTCGTCCACTTCCTTACGTACTTCGAACACCAGGCCTTGCAGAATTGCAAGGCCTTCTTGTACCTTTGTTCAGGTGGAACAGTTTGAGCAAGAGTGAGGTTGCTCCTGTTGAAGTCCATGGCTGTCAAAGAAACCTTCACTCGGAGCTTGTACCAGAGGTGAATGGACTGGCGAAGGTGTAGGTGCCGAATTCGTAGGAGAATTGGGAGGACCGACTGGAGTTGTTTGCGAAGAGGAGGCCAAGTCTGAAATTGGCACTGGGTTGAAGCCTAAAGAGTTTTCCAGGAGGTCAAACCATTCGATTCTTCATGCATAGGGAGAGGAGAGGGGTGAAAGACCAGTGAGGCTGTGGGAAGCCTGTTCCGAGGAGGTTGGGAAGGAGGGTGATGAACTGTGAGAGGGTGTAGGGGCAGGTGGGGGTCAAATTGCCAAGCACAGTTGATTTGGTTTCCAGGTCGAGCCGCATTTGGACTTCCCTCATTGTCTTGGCATGATTGAAGCGTAGAGATGGAAAGAAGAAACAAGAAGAAGGCTAAGAAATCCAAGGAGCAATAGGGAAGGGTGCAGACTGCTGGAGGACTCAACCATAATCGAATAGAGTTGAAAGCGAGGTTGGTGAGGTTTATGATGAAGAGACCATTGGTGGAAGAGGACACACACGAGTAGAGTAAAGGTTGATCCAACGAATTGATCCATCAAGGGGATGGGAGGCCATATCAGAGCACACTAGGAGTAATGGCGCTCTGGTAACAATTGAGTTGCGTTAGATTTATGGCATGGGAGGTAGGGAGGGACACGCATTTGTCACGTGGATGATACCACGTTGGTCCTCTCTAGTCCTTTCCATATGACACCTAGGTTGCATGTGTTAGGACCCCGAAATGCCCTTTTTCACTACACCTTTTGATCATTCAACCTTCTCATTCCTAAGCTAAATGACTATTACAATGAGCACCAAGACCCTTTTTCCCAAGGTACAAACTATTCATCTTGATTTTATGTTTTCATTTACTTAGCATGCTTGATTGATAACGTTCACATATTTTACCCATGAAATAATTTAACTAATGATCAAAGTGTTAGAACAACCTACTTCAAGAAACTCACTGCTGTCACAACTATGCGCAATTCCTGGAAGCTGTTACAGGACTTCTGCAACAGACGCCCATCAATCCTGGAAGTTGTTACACAACTGCTATGACATAAGCCTTCTAATCTCGGAAGTTGTTACAACAGACGCCACCAGTCCTATTGTGATACAGATGCTGCAACACCTATTGATTAGAATGCTGGCTCACGATGTTAATGAAGGAGAATTCAAGATTTGGTATTAATGATATCTAATGAACAGCCTGAGAATCGGGGATTCTCAGGACTGCTCTATTTCTGAACAATGATTGACTCTGACTATAAATAGTAGAGCTTTTGTAATGTAAAGGGTTCTTAGTCTTTTTGCTTGAACTGAAGAAAGGAACGATTATTTCACACAGACATCTTTTTGGCAATTGAATGAAGAAGTGGATTGAATTTCTTCTGCGACTGTAACCTATCTTTTGAGAGGATTCAGTGAGAAGGAAAGGGCCCACCTTCCTCACCAATTTCCCTTTGTTTCGAATTTTAGATTTAGTTGTTTTCATTGAAAATGGTTTAACTGTTAGATATTTCTGAATACAATTGTTGTTACAGTTTAGTTCCTCCTTGGTAAATGCGCATAAACTTGTCTCATGAGAATTAGAAGTCAGTTGTTGAACATGGCTGGAGAACTACTTTTCCTTTTTCTGCATTAGGTTAAAAGCTTGTTTTGGAGAATTAAAAGTGTGAAGTAGCGTCTTGCAATAAGTAGATTTCCCTTCAGCAATAGTATAGAATTTCTTCGAACAAAAGTAAATTAGAAAGTTAGATTAAGGTAGGCAATTCATGGTCTTTGTAGATTCATCAGTTTAGATTGCAATTATGATTTTAATTCTATAGCACTCCAGTTGTATCAGCACAATTGTGTTAGCAATATTGTTGTTTGATTTTTTTAAAAGAACTTCCCTACTACAATTAAATTAGAGATGATTTCATAATCTAGCATAGACTGTGCATAATTATCTTGAAATAACAGAGTTCCCTGGGTTGAAAATTCATATTGAACACTTTGATTTTCCATTCAATTAGACAATTAAAGTGCCCAACATTTTGGCATCGTTGCCGGGGAAGATAATTGTAGATTTTGGTAAGCACACTAGTTTTTTTTTTAGGAATGAATAGTCTGCATGAATCACCAAATGCGAGAACGAACCCCCCAAAACACTAACATTCCAGGCACCAGAGGACATGGAGGAAGAAATCCTAACATACTGGGAAGATAGAACATTGTTGATGAAATTATAGCTAGAGCATATTCTTCTTCAGGATCCATTTTTCTCCCTGCCAATCCTCCAAGAGGACGTGATCCACAATCAGCAGAAACACCCCCTCTCAAAACATCATTCTCAACACGGGTTGAAGCTGAAGTTGTAGCTAAAAGTGAAGATGAATATTTGTCACCAACAAATCAGCAAGCAACACTGGAGAACATAGAGGATCAAGGCAGTATAGCCTCAAACCGAAAAAACCTAGAAGAAGTTGTTTATCAGATCAACGGTCAGATAGTCACTAAGGAAGAGTGGGATGTTGTTCATCTTGAGTGGAGGGAGAGAGCACATATGGAGAATCAAGGGGATAATGAAGAAGAGCTCTACCAAGAGAATCCACAGAACAATGAGGATCAGGTAAACAATGAAAATACTATCTCTACCCAAAACTTGTATTTTCATAAGGAGGCGAGACAGAGGATGGCATGTGTAAAGACATATCAAGCATGCCATGAGAAAAATGATTAGAGAACCAAGGCATGGACTGAGCATTATAATTATGCATACCATAATGCGAAGCGGAGGGATCCATTCCCATGAAATGAGTGGACATCATGGGGGGGGGGGTAGCAGTAAATGAGGGAGCAAGAGGAACTCCACTGTCCATGATAATGAAGACTCAGTATAGACTCCTAAGGCCAACTAGTAATCAAAGAGCATACCAAAATGTCAAACAACCAATATGCATGCAAACGGGCTAAAGTCGCTAAGTGGCCTCCCTCGCTAAAGAAGGTATGTCTCGTCCAAGAGGGACATGAGACTCCTTGCTAAATTTTGGAGGTAACATAATAAGTTATAAGGGCCCTCGTAGGATTAACAACTAGTCGGTCAGATCCCCTCGGAGAGGTAATCCTCCATAAATGTTGTGTGTTGTCCAACCCCTATCTGACTCAGGATACAAGCAGAATAACCCCTGCAAGTAACCTATGAGATACCTAAGTCAAGTAACTAATAAACCATTGTATAACCGATGCACAAGCGAGCAGTTGTAAGTCTGGATCACCGTATGGGCAGGGTAGCAAAGTCGAAAACCTTGAAAGTATCATCTCTCACAGAGGTATGGGCACTAGCAAGATCCCCACATATGAATAAATCCATAGAAATATCTCAGACGCTAGGTGAGTATCCATGGGTTATCCCTTCAACTAACTTTGCGTGACCTTGTGATTAACTCCGGTGTGAGCGGAGCCTCCTGATATTAGCAATTATACAATGGATTTATTAACTCCCTGTCTCAGACACATAAGTTGATTTAATTGCATTAGAGAAGTTTACTCACAAAATCCTATTCCAAAGCACTAAATACTAGGCTAGTTTGTGCACCCTAAAAAATAAAATCGTGACTAATCAATTTTAGTTTAAAGCGTAAATTTTATTGGCCGTGATTAGTCAAAGAGGTATGGAAATGAAACTTATGGTGTTATGACTCTGCATAAGAGTAAAAATAGATCTAATGCAAAGCCTAACTTTAACTTTTCAGTGAATGATATAATAAATAAAAACAGTGCAATCTTCAATTTTAATTCTGCAACTCAGAAGTAAAATGCAATCTTTCACTAAATGTGCTAAGCTAATGGTAAAGGTTCAAAGAAAAAAATACCAACCGATGCAAAATGCCTAGTTTTGTGTATTTTCAATATATTTAAAAAGAAAATGCATGGATTGATAAGCGACTTGATATATAACTTCTACTATGTATAAAAGCAATCACTCAAGCAGAATACCAAGAAGCTAAGCATACAACCCAACTACCAAGGACAAATAAAAAATGGAAAACAAAGAGAAATATGTCGTCCAAAATTCAACTCCAAAAAGGTTTCCTATCATCCTAGATAATCTCAACAGGTACCACAGAGACCCAAGAAGGCTCGGTGATCCTCAAAACCTAGCCAGTAGTCACTAAACCAAGCAAACAAGCAAGGGGGAAGTGATATATGCTCATGTTCAAGAGAAAAATGGCGTATATACACCTCTTGTAGTGGGACAACAAGCGTATACATGCGGTTGTCAGGGAAAAAAGGACGTATATCTTTTAAAACAAGGCTAGGCAAGGTAAAAAGGCTGAAAACTCAGACCCAAAGTGAACAGACTCTGTCCAACTGTGATATGACAAGAAATACAAAGGCAAAAGAGAAACGTAAGAAGGAAAAATACTTCAACCCTTAGAAGGAATATCTATCCCTAGTATGGTCGCGAATTCTGTTACAATGGAAAACCTCTCTATGGCCAAGGGTAAACCACAACAGACAGGTATGACTACAGAAATCAACTCAATTCCAACATGTGCTATATAAACTAATGTGCAATACGAGGAAGAAACCTACCTCGATCCAATCGTTTGATGTCATTCCACCATTGAGCACTTTGACACAAAGCCTTACACCTGCCCATGGATAATAATCATATATTCTCAAGATATTGATTGGATGGGAAAGGAGTATTTCTATTAATAATTGATCAACAAAAGTATCAACATTACAGACTTACGTGTCGGCACGGTTCGAAACCAAGAAACCAAGTTCCTTCCAACCAGGTCTCCACCACTTCAATCCTTCACCAAAGGCAAGCTCATAGAAAAGAGATAAAGAGATTCTCTTTGACAATAAGGGCATAGCTTGGGGGATGAACACTGTGTTCAGACTTGAGGGACAAAGGGATGCACACTCAATATGAAATAATTTCTCCAGAGTAACTTTTCTCTCAAAGTTGAATGATTTCTCTCTCCTTTTCCATAGCTCGAAATTATGCTTTTATAGCCTCCAGAATGCAATTGAAGGGCCGATTCAGAACGTTTCCATTATATGGAAGGCCAAAAATTAGAGATCTTGTATCGTGACATGTAAACCCGACCTTATTTTGTATTTTCTGGCACAAATCCTAATATACGCGAGTTGTAGTGGAGCATCAAGCATATACGCATCTTGCAAAGCAGTTAGGGAGCATATATGTGGAAAAATATATGTTTTGGCTCTGGATTTATCAAAAAGGGGTTGATAAGTCTGCATAGGGAAATGAAAAAAGGCCCTCTGTGCAAGATAGCAATGGTGAGGCAAATCTTTCTATAACATGCATTTGACTAAGGCTACGGGAACATGGATTGGTTTTTGTTACCCTATTAATTTACTTATCTATTGGAGAAGGGATATGATATTCCCTATATTTCGAGTGACGACTCTCATTACCACTGTCAATTCTTCATGGTGTCACAACTCTTGTGTTTGGAGCCGTTGGTAGAGCTAGTCATTTGAAATTAGAAGTTCTCTGATTGTTTATGTCTTCTCTCGAACCTTCTCCTAAAAGATACATATTGCATAGTTGAAGCATTCACAGTTATTGTGACCGCGGCTCGTCGTTCTTATTTCAACTCAATTCTCTAAAACAGTGTGATGAATAGGCATGATTCTGCTTATACTCCAAGAGAATTGTGAAGGAACAAGATCACGTGGGACTGAGGAGAAAGAGACGAAGCGGCCAATATGAAGGTGGGTTTGAAGGTGTTCCCATGAGAGTTCCATCACGAAATATACAATATGACCATACTTGGTTAGAAGATAAACTTAAAATAGTGTTGGATTTCCTCGTGAGTTCATGGAAGAAGCTCATGTATGATCCTATTATTTAAGATAAGTTGGCACTGTTCCAATTTCTTTGCCTCCTTTTATAAATGGTAAGTTGTTGAGTTTTTCTTCCGCAATATATGAAAATAGTGAGTGCTTTCAAAATTGGCTTCCAGTTCTCTGATGCAAGTAAATAAAGTTTCCATAGTTGGATGTTCATTTTTGTTTATTTTCCAAAGTCCCTTCATTCCCATATAGGCTTCAAGTGCCTCAACATTGTTATTAGAGGCTAGACCGAGTCCCTAAGAGAATTCCAATATATTATGTCCATCAGAGCCAATGAGAACACCCCCTGCACCTGTTGCCCCTGGATTTACTGAAAAGGCCCCATCAAAGAAAAGTAAAAGTATAGAAGATGATGACTGTTGAAGTTGCCAAGATTTGAAATCAGATTCACTGAATCTAAGTTTCCAAATATGTTGGGAGGTCCGCATAGTAGGTGGATGAATCAAGTGTGAGAATCGAGAGCTTAAAATTTTGGATATCCATGCAAATTTAGACACCTCTACGACCATCATAGGATATTGAGTAAATTTTTGAAGGGAAAAAATTCAGTAATAAACCCATTGACTTTTGGGAAAATGCGATGAGGGGGGATAATGATGTTATGGAAAATGGATTTATTTCAATCCATACAAATCTCCCAACATATGAACTTTGGAGCCTGACGCCATAGATGAGAGTAAATGAGTTTTTTATTGAAGCTGTCAGCATATATTTGTTTCTAATGAACAAGCATATCGGTCCAATTTATAGGAGGGATGTAGTGTGGATGAAGGGGCGAATACAGGAGCTCCCAGATCTTCTTGGAGAGTCTACAGTCAAGAAAGAGATGTTGAATTGTTTCCTCTACTTCCAAACAAAGTGGATAGCGTGAGGGATCTGTTATCCCTCACTTCTGGAGATTGTCTACTGTCAAAATATTTCAATGTACCATAATCCAAATGAATTCATTCACTTTAGGAAGAGAAGGTCCCGACCAAACAACGTTCCAAATTTTTGAAGGGGTCGTGCCTTCTATCTCTGAAAGAAGATGTTGATAACTTTTTTTAACTATATACCTAGATATTCCCCAAATCTGAGCGTCTTTTTTCTTTCTATTTATCAGAGTGCATCCATCCAGCTGATATATTCCCCAAATCTGGGTGTCTTTTTGCTTTATATTTATCAGAGTGCATCCATCCAGCTGATTGAAGAAAGGAGAAGCAAAGGGGTGAAGATGGGAAGGGATATATATAGGTATTTCCAGTTGCGCCATACTCCACAAGGAGACCATTCTGAGAAGTATGAAAGTTAATTTAGATCCTTAGTTAGACACCATTGTTTTAAAGGTTGCATATATTCCAAATTTCCTAGCGGATCCTTGCCCAAAATACTATCATTCCAGACACTTATCAGAGTTCCATTACCAGGGGCCCATGATAGTTTCGCTTATATAAAAAGAGTCGTAGATATGAGTAGATTCCAGATAGGAGAGGATTTCTGAGAGATAAGATAAGCATCAAAAAAGTGGATCCAGGAACCATTAAAATATTAAGCTACAAGAACTATCTTCCACCATGACCTGTGATGAGTAGCCAAACTAGTTTCGCTTCTAGCTTCAGGTTAATAAGGGTGGGATTCTGAATGGCAAGTCCTCCCGTGTTATATGAAAGGAAACTAATGTTTCAATTAACTAGATGAAACTTATTGGAGTTTTTTTTAACTCCTTCCAATAGAAATGTGTGAAGAGATCGAGATACTTTTTCCAAAATACCTTTAGGTTCCAAAATCCCTACACACTGGAAAATAGTTAGAGCTGATAAAACTGACTTTAGGAGAGCAATTTTACATGTCGGGTTTAGCCATCTCCCTCCCCAACTTTGAATTCGAGCTGTAATTTTATACAAGATATCATGCCAAGATTGAGAAGATGAAGAGATAAAAAAAAATGGGCATCCCTACATACTTGAAGTGTTTCCAGGATACAATAAAGGGAAAGATTTTTTTTTTTGAGATTACATCCCTAGTGTGGCCTCGAACGTTCCAGCCATAGAATTTTCTTTTGGCGCAATTATCTTTTCCTCTAGAAGCTAAGAGGAAATCATTTATAACTTTCTTGAATACTGTGGAAATTATAGAGGAGGCTGCTCCAAGCAGAAGAGTGTCATCATCAAATTGGGAATGATTAATCTCTTTGGTCCCCCGAGAAATTTGAAGGCTGGGAAGGTTTTCAATTCATCTCTCTGCTTCCAATTTTCTACTTAATGAATCCTCCATGAGAATGTACAGATAAGGGGAGAGGGGGAAGCCTTGTCTTAACCCTCTACTAGAATTGAAAAAATGAGTTGGTCTGCCATTGATCATGGGGGAATCCTGGGGGCTCCAATGCATGCTCTAATCCATGAGATAAAGGTTTCTAAAAGTACATAAGCCTTGAGAACTAAAAATAAAAAATGAGTGATTAACTCGATCAAAGGAATTGGTCATGTCTAACTTAATTATCGTGCCTTGATCTTTGTTTCTTAGGCTTCAGTGAATTCCTTCTTGAACCAAAAATATGTTATCATTGATTTTCTTGTTTTATATGAAACCACCTTGATTTTCGGAGAAAATCTTCGAAAGAAAGGGATTTATTCTATTAGCAATGATTTTGGTAAGGATTTTATAAGAGGAATTGTAGACAAAGATGGGACGAAACCTTGAAAAATTTGAAGGACTTGTCTCTTTAGGGATTAGAGCTAGGAAGATTGAGTTTGTGGCCCCTCCAACATTTTGTTTCCTAAGTACATAATTTGACATCTTTTTTAGATCAAAATTTATTAGTTCCCATAAATGTTTATAGAATCTGATGGAGAACCCATTTGGACTTGGAGCTTTGTCTTCTTCCAAGCTCCAAATACCCTGCACCACTTCTTCTTCTAAAATTCCCTTTAGAAGATTGAAATTATCTTGATATGTGATGCAATGGAGGATATTCTCTAACATTTCTTGGGTGGCTTCAATGCAATATTCTTCGTTTTTTTTATGGTATAGACCCTCAAAATTTTGGAGTGTTTCCTCCTCGATTTGGTCAGGCAAATCCACTAACTGTCCAATATCTATTTTAATTCTTGCAATTGTATTTTTCATCCTTCGTTGTTGTGCTTTATTATGAAAAAAGGAGGTATTTGAATCTCCATATTTCAAACAAAGACTCCTAGATTTTAATCTCCATTGTTCTTAATAATTCCTTACTGACGAATGGAACCTTTGATATGCTTCTTTTTCTTCATCTAACAAGGTTTATGTAACTTCTTCATATTCAATTATTTGTTGAATTTTTGCTAATTCTACAACACTCTCTCTTATTTCTTGATGGGGGGGGGGACATATGAATTTTTTTCCCAGTATTTGAGAGATAATTTTACTGCTTTTAGATTATTTTCCCAAATGAATTTTGGAGAGACTTGGAAGTGAGTTGACTAGGCCTGAGAAACCAAAGAGGGTACATAAGGAGAGCTTAGACAAAGAGGGTTGAAATGGAAGGAGATGGGCCCTATATTCTAAGGAGAGTTGAAATAGAGGGTAATAGGTTTATGATCTAAAAGGGTGGAGGGAGCGATGTGAGAGTCAATGTCAAAAGGGGTGAGAAGGTAATTTATGCTGATAAGGAAGTGATCTAGTTGGGTCGCAATATGAGAGAGGATGGTTCTTCTATTGTTCCAAGTGTATTTCCCCTTAAGGGGTCATATATCTTGAAGGTCCCAATCTGAAAGAAGATCCATAATCTTTTCACTCAGATGATCCCTAACTTTTCTTCCCCATGTTTTTTCTCCAGAGTGTATATGTCTATTAAAATACCCCCCTACTATAATAGTATTTAGATCTATTGAATATTTCATTGAAAACAAAGAGGACCAATATTCTAGTTTCTCTGAAAAGAGGTTAGGCATGTAAATATTGATAAGATTAATTTGTGTCCCAGTGTATTTATTTTTTAGAAAAATAAGAATCCAATGCCTATAATGTCCAAATTCGTTAATCCCATAGGGTTGCAATTCCGTCTGATTCTCCATTTGAGCTTATGGCCATCCCAATTCTATTTATGAGAGACTTTTTCGCATTCTCTAGTGCTACAAAATCCTCCAATTTTGTCTCCTGGAGAAGAATTACTGAGGGATTTTCAATGGTGATGATATCTTTGAGGGACTCAACCTTGGATTTATTTCCAAAGCTCCTAAAGTTCCATGAGAGAATATTCATTGGTGAGAGTTGTTGGAGGTTCCTCCACTAGGGGCGAGAAGATCTAGACCATTAGTTCCTCCTTTTTCCTAGTGGTGTTCATTGAGCTCTCAATAGACTGTTGTTTTCCTTGGGATTTCTCTTTGTTCATCGCCTCCTCTCATATATCCTTGTTGGTTTGTTGTCATGTTCTGTGGGGTTTGTCAATTGTGATTTCCCCTTCCTCAACATATTTCCTTATAGTAAATTTGGGTGCATTACGTTCTTGAGTTGTTGGTTGATCTACATCTTGAATTTATCCCTGATTGGTTTCTTGGAACTTATCCTCATCTCCATATTCTTCGCTTGCACTATCATTTGGATGCAAAGATGGTCATCCTAGTGGATATTTCCTTGGTTGCTGGGATAGGACTGGATCATGGGCCACTTCTTTTCCTAAAGATGACTCCCCAAAAATATCATAAGGATTTTGAGTGGCTACACTAGAAGAAGGTTGGGGTTGTTTCTTCTTGGTCTTACTAGAAATAGGGGTGAAATATTGTTTCGAATGTTCTAGTCCAAGATTTGATGAGGGTCCTACTATTCCTCTCTTTGACCATTTTTCTTCCCTGAGTTGGATTTTTTTTTACTCGTTTCCAACCTTCATCTG